>JAVQJF010008570.1:0-14313 GCA_036023855.1 Gadopsis marmoratus | reverse complement strand
ACATGATATATGGGCAGTACAATAATACAAGTACATGATATATTATGGGCAGTACAATAATACAAGTACATGATATATTATGGGCAGTACAATAATACAAGTACATGATATATTATGGGCAGTACAATAATAATACAAGTACATGATATATTATGGGCAGTATAATGACTTCAGGACAAACAGGAGGAGCAGCTTCCGCCTGAACTTTCATGCGGCCTGTGATTGGCTGAAGACGTTTCGCTGCTCGTTGATTTGCCAGTCGCAGATCCGCCTGTGGAAGATTCCATTACACTCGAGAGGGGGGGGGGGGTCTGGATACATGTTTCCAAATATTTGACTAAAAATAGGAGACTTAATTCTGTATAATCATATTTAGCGCATGAATATAATTGTTATTATTTCATTATTATGAGAATGTCGCTAAACTGAACAGCTGTTCCGACATTGAGCGGGACTCTTGCGGTCCCCCGTCTACAGTTAGTTCCGTCCGCTTGCAGCCGGGTCGATCCTGTCCACTGGACCTTCTCTGGTATCGATCCATGAAGCAGCGCAGCAGCTGCTCTCCTCCATTTGTCCTCTTCTACCTGCCGTAGAAACATGCTGCGCGTGCGGGCGGCTGCGTGCCAGGCGGTGAGGGGGTAGGTGTCCGGCGCGAGGCTCCTTTTCAGGACATAGCAGTTAGCTAATGCTAAGCTAATGCTAGCTGGGTCAGTCCAGCAGGTTCAGCCCAGCTGGTTCAGATCCAGCTGGTTCAGTCCAGCAGGTTCAGCTGGTTCAGATCCAGCAGGTTCAGTCCAGCTGGTTCAGATCCAGCAGGTTCTGGGCTGCTGAAGCTGCTGGACAGGTGGTGAAGTGCAGGTTACTGACGGTGTACTGTGACCGAGGCTCAGCTTAAAGCTGCACCTGTTCGTACCAGCCAGCTTCCTGTCTGCGTCCAGCAGCTCAGGAAGTCATGTGACTCTGTTAAAGATGTACTGGGATGGTACTTTAGTAAAAGTACAGAAGTGTGTAGTGCAGTTACAACATGTAGGTAATGAAGTCATGCAGCTTGGTGTGAACTAAGTATATCTGGGTATGTAACAGCATAATAAGTTGATTTGGTAACAATAATAATGTGACGTGTGCTGAGGGTCAAAGGTCACCCGGCAGCAGCGTTCAGCACGCCTCTCTGTGCGTTTAGGTTGAAACGGTTCCCGTGTGCAGCTGTGGAGGTGAAGAATGAGCCGATCCTGGGCTTCAAAGAAGGGAGCGCAGAAAGAAAAGAGCTGCTGAAGGTTGGAACCCGATGCATCATATCACCATCACAAATGAGCAGAGCGTCAGCTCACCTGTTGCTGCTGCTTCTGGTTTTAGGCCCTGGACAGTCTGAAGGGGAAGACGGAGGACATCCCCTGTGTGGTGGGAGACCAACACGTGTGGACCAAAGACATCAGATATCAGCTGTCTGTGAGTTCTGTAGTCTGAGTGCGTCACACGACAGGCTGCAGGGAGTAACGTGGTAACGCTGACGTTGTCTCTCTGTTTCCGTCGCAGCCGTTCAATCACTCGCACAAGGTGGCAAAGTTCAGTTATGCTGACAAGGTAAGTTCCAGCACGCTTTTTTAACCTTTTTTAAAGGTTAATTACACCAATCGCAGGTGTAGCTGCACACAGCTGTGCTGGCAGAGGAACAGCAGGCTGGATGTGGAAACTGGTCTGTAGCTGATCTGGCTACTTTGCAGTTCTGAACATGTTTGGGGACAGAAAGAAAAGATGTTGACCGAAGAGTTAAAGAGCAGATCGGCCGACAGAAGAGCTTAAGACCCTGATGGTTCAGCTCAGTTCAGTATCCGGCCGCCATCTTTACAGCTTATTGGAGCTTTTATGGTGCCGTTTGTTGTAAATTGAATTTCTCTACGTTTGACTTTTCCCTGAAACTCTTGGTGTATTTTAAGGTCTTTTCTCTGTGTAACACTTGACTGCACGTGACTGATGCAGGAGCTCATCAACAAAGCTATCCTGGCGTCCGTGGCGGCGAGGAGAGAGTGGGACCTGAAGCCTGTCCAGGACCGAGCCCAGGTTCTGTTCAAGGCAGCCGACGTCATCAGTGGACCCAAGAGAGCAGAAATCCTGGCCAAGACCATGATCGGGCAGGTACAGGAGACCCGGGGCACACGTCACACTGTTAGCATAGCATGTAGCAGAAAGTGAGCTCTGAGTCGCAGTGGGCCTCATGGCGGTCTGAGCGTTATAACCACGAGGGAATGAAGCCAGGCCTTGTTGTTTCGCTGCAGGGTAAGACGGTGGTCCAGGCGGAGATCGATGCCGCTGCAGAGCTGATTGACTTCTTCAGATTTAATGCCAAACATGCCGTCGAGCTGCAGAAGCAGCAGCCGATCGATGGCGAGGGAAGCACCAACACCATGCTCTATCGTGGACTGGAGGTAAGAAGGTCTCACGTTGACAGACACGTCACCATGAGCTGCCTCCTGCTCTGGTTCTTCACTGTAGCTTCACTTAAACCTGGAACGTTTGTAAAAAAACACGTTTACCTTTTTATTGTTGCCACATTAATGTCTCTGCTCGTGTTCTGCCTCAGGGGTTTGTAGCAGCTGTGGCCCCTTTTAACTTCACTGCTATTGGTGGAAACCTGGCAGGTTGTCCAGCTGTGATGGTGAGTGTGAACACGTCTCTGTCATCAGTGGGGTGGATTCCATAGAAAAACACAGCTGATATTTATCCAGACTGAAGTATCCATTAATGCCATCAGAGTTTAAACGCAGAAGATGATCCAACATGCCCTCTAGCGCCACCACCACCTATTGGATGGTCTGTGATGAAATGTAGCTTGAGCCGGGACAGTGCAGGAACAGTAACCTCGTGTGAATCAGGGACACGTGTAAGGTTTTAAATAATGAAATGGTAAGAAAACAAAACACTAAATCCTGTCCAGCAGCAGCAGAACGGAAAGCAGCCAGAGGATGTGTTTGTGTTGAGATTCTGGTGGTTTTCAGGGTAATGTGGTCCTGTGGAAGCCCAGTGACGCTGCCATGTCTGCCAGCTATGCGGTCTACAGAGTCCTGAGGGAGTCCGGTCTGCCCCCAAACATCATCCAGTTCCTGCCAGCTGATGGTCCCGTGTTCGGAGACGCCGTCACTTCCTCGGAGCACCTGGCAGGCATCAACTTCACCGGCAGCGTCCCGTGAGCACATTCCTGTTATATTAACTTTAACGGACCAACGTGAACAGTTGTTGCTATGAAGCTGTTGAACTCTCCTCGGCCACTAGAGGCCTTTCAATCAGCAGCCAAAACCTTTAATGTGATTAAAGCTGTAAATGAGTCCGTATTGATCAGTATCTGCTGTCCACAGCTGCTTTATTCTGAATGAAAGACACCTGAAGGCACCACGAAGCTCGTGTTGATAAATGTGCAGCCTGTGATTGGAGGAGCCGCACACACAACTGTATTTGACAGGTCATGTGGCAGGTTTTCGATCACTGCAGCTCATTGATCATTGGGTCACAGTTTATTAACTTAAGATGAAGCCGAATTAAAACGATATCAGAATTATTGACATCAGACAATGATTTTAGTTTTTAAATTTTCTGCTGCTTTGTGCTAAATATTAAGGGTTTTTTCTTTGTAAAATATCACTTGAAGCTAAATTTTAAATGTTGTAATTGCAGATGAAATAACGAGGCTTTACATCCTGTCGCAGCGCTGCTCTGTGTGTTCACCTCGTGTTGTGAATACTTTGAATCTGGTTTTGTAGGACGTTCAAGCGTCTTTGGAAGCAGGTCGCCCAGAACCTGGACGTCTACAGAACCTTCCCCCGACTGGCAGGAGGTGAGCGTCTACGTACAGACCTCCGTCCAGTGACTGAATGTTGAACTGGTCCTTGAACACGTGTTGCCTTAATGAACCTGATGCCGTCAGACTCAGGTGTCTGTCTTCGCCGAGTAACATCATCGTTCTTCGTCACATTCAGAGTGCGGCGGGAAGAACTTCCACTTTGTCCACAAGTCAGCGGACATTGAGAGCGTGGTGAAGGGGACGATCCGCTCGGCGTTCGAGTACGGAGGTCAGAAGTGTTCGGCCTGCTCCAGGATGTACGTACCGGACAGCATGTGGCCGCAGATCAAACAGGAGCTTCTGGACATTCACAGCAACATCAGAGTGGGAGACGTGAGTACATCCTGAGGTCAGGACGGGGAGGGAGGGAGGCCACGGTACTGCTAACGTACTGCTAGCGTACTGCTAACGTACTGCTAACGTGCTGCTAACGTACTGCTAACGTACTGCTAGCGTACTGCTAACATACTGCTAACGTACTGCTAACGTACTGGTACTGCTAACGTACTGCTAACATACTGCTAACGTACCACTGTAAAGTGCTACAGGGTGAGGTGTTGTGGTGAATCGATGTTCAGAGATGTTGATGAGGTTTTCTGTTCTCGTCCTTCAGCCTGTAGAAGACTTCAGCACCTTTTTCTCAGCTGTGATCGATGAGAAGGTACCAACACTGACAAAGTCCACATCCTCCGTTACGGTGCTGATGTGTGAGGTTCACTACTTCCTGTGTTTCCTCCTCTAGTCATTTGTTCGGATAAAGGCGTGGCTCGACCGCGCCAAGTCCTCTGCTAATTTAAAAGTCGTCGCTGGAGGTAACTGTGACGACCAGAAGGGTTACTTTGTGGAGCCGACTATCATCGAGACCACAGACCCACAGGACGCCATCATGAACGAGGTACAAATATATCTATAGAAATACAGAACAGGACAAAGTGTCATGGATCAATGTTATCTTTGGTTTTACTAGTTATGAAATAGTTATGAAGATTCAACTTTTTCACATTAAAGAAGTCATTCATTAACAAAAGCTGGTAAATGATATATCGAATGACGTGGTCCACTAGATTTTGGTAGAATTGTTGACGTCACACAGTCGATCAATATGATTTTCCACTTATCAACATGAAGTCTGACTTCAATTGAAGATTTTCATTTCAGCATTTAAGAAAAGAACAAAGGCAGTGACAGGAAGTAGCTGCATTTTTGCACACGCTCAGAACAAACGGGGTTTCTGGTACCGACGGCCAGTGACAGTACCTGTGCAGGTACAGCAGGGGGTGCTGTGGTTTCTAACGCTTTGTGTGTGTGCAGGAGATCTTTGGTCCTGTTCTGGCGGTTTATGTTTATCCTGAGAACAAGTACAAAGAGGTGCTGCAGCTGATCGACACCACGTCTCCGTTCGCCCTGACGGGAGCCGTGTTCGCTCAGGACCAGTAAGACCTGTTCATCTACACTCACATGGACTTAATCATTCCTGGTCCTTTTAGGATTAAAAGCCTGTTTTAACTCTTAGAAGGATGGATTTTTGGACTCAGGATGACATTTTAACCCCGGTGACATTCAGCAGGACAAAGACTAAAGCCTCCTCAGGGGGGCGACGGAGAGCTGGTGGGAGGTAGAGATAGTGCAGGAGGTGAATCTGAGTCCTCAGAGTCCCGACTCAGTCAGACATGAACCTCATATTGGATCATTCAGGGAGACTTGATCTTCCCGAGGAGATCCTGATCTCTGAGGTCCAGAACAAAGTGATCCAGAGATCTCTGACAGCGCAGAGCGTCTGAGGAGCTGTCTCCCTCTCCTGGTGGCTTTCATTCTTTCTGCCTTCTTATTGGTTCACAAACAGGCCGATATGTTGCTGTTAGCATGTTAGCATCTATCAGATCAGCAAAACTACTGACATGTTTTAACCTCAGTTCATCACTGAAAGTTATTAGAGTGAATTCTGCTTCCTGTTTTCCAACATCTTATATATATCATGTATATATCATTTATATATACCAGCTGGACTGAAAGCTGTTTTATACATAAAGTTTATTGGTGTTGCAGGAATGTGATCGCAGAGGCAGCTGAAGTCCTGAGAAACGCCGCCGGGAACTACTACGTAAATGATAAATCCACCGGCTCCGTTGTTGCTCAGCAGCCATTTGGTGGCGCCAGAGCTTCAGGTAAGAGATGGTTTCACCAGCACACAGATGAACCCTGGGAGGGTTGCTGCAGGTCTACCGCAGTCGGCCTGTCCTGTGCTGACTGCTGGACTGTTTCACTTTGCTCTTCATCCAGGAACCAATGACAAGCCTGGAGGGCCACACTACGTCCTGAGGTGGACGTCGCCGCAGGTGGTGAAGCAGACCCACGTCCCCCTCACAGACTGGAGGTACCCCTACATGGGCTGAGAGGGAGTCCAGTACTGCAGCCTGCTGGTCCAATCACAGCCCTCCCTCCATCAGCTGATTGTCCAATCACCTACAACACATTTGCACTGAACCTGGACACGACTCTTCCATCCATCAATAATCAAACTGCAGCGTATTTCAGCGTTCGGCTGCTCGGTCCTTCATTACAGAAACTGCCCAGCGATGTTGGTACTCGAACTGTGTCTTGGTTATAAATAGCTCTAATGTTTTAATCTGAATGAAATTAGTCGCTTTAACTGATTAGTCAAAATAATCTGCAGTATCTTCTGCTAATGGATGAGTCATGTGAGTCATTGTTATAAACCTCACTGCTTCTGAATGATGAACATTTTCTGCTTTTCTTCTTCTGTGATAATAAATTGAACCTGAGTTTTGGACAAAACAAGACGTCACATTGAACGATGAGTAGAATCAGTAATGAAAGTATTTTAGGTCAATATCAGAACGTGTTCCTCGGAGTATGTTACGTCTCTAATTGTCCAAAGTTGTCTCCTGTTTAAGTGTGAAACAGGTTTCTAATAAATCTTGTGAAAGAGGTCGTGTCCTCTTCCTTCTGATCTGTTCGATTTGTGTCACATGATAACTTGCACTTTAATTCACGTGAGCCTTCAAAGAGTGAATGCAGAGGACTTCAACACGACCTGCTGTGGTTTTTATAATGTTCAGAATGACTTCGGTTTCTGCTGGTTTGTCTATTATCAAAGAGCAACATATATTTTCTGAAGAGTATTTTGTATTTTAATCTTTTGCTGTGCTAAAACAAATGTGACTGATTTGTATTTTCAGAGTGTGTCTGCCTCTAAGTCCAGATAATAAATATTAAATTACCATCAAAATGAGTTTGATTCTTTTATATCAGGTGGAGTTTCCTTCAGTCTCACAGAGACCCGACAGCTCGTCTCTGCTCATGGACACTAAAGAAATGACATTCTACAGTTCTAACCCTCCACCATACAACGTCAGGTCTCCACAGCAACACTTTCACTTCCCATGAGCAGTAGACCCATCGCTGATAGCAAAGAAAGACCGAGCCAGATCCCAGTCAGATCTCTCAGAGCATCAAACAGATCTGGGCCAACCTCCAAAGGCCCAGTAACAGATCCATGTGGATCCACCTGAGACTGATCGTCTCATCAGGCCCAATTCATTACACATCCACCACATGCCTTTGTTTAGCTTCACCGTTTCTACCTTATATAAAAAAATTTAATTTTAATCCCCCTCTCGCCCCTTCAGGTGGTCTGGTCCTCCTTCCAGCTCAGTCCTCTACCAGAGCTCTGGGATCTTGAGGGTTCAGTATCTTAGCTGTTCCTTGGACTGCACTCTTCAGGACAGAGTTCTCAGATGTTGTTCCTGGAATCTGTTGGAGCCACTCACAGCCCCGAGTGTTCCGGTTACCACGGGGACCACTGCTGCCTTCACTCTCCACATCTACAAAATTTAAGAGACCGCTCCCAAGTTTTTTTAAATCAGCATCTCTACATGTATGGCAGCCATTCACACTCTTGTTATTCAGTTCTCTATTAGTGTGAATGCTGATTCAAGGTATCCTTTCAAGCACTTTCAAGGGAGTAGAAATCTACCAAAGCTTATTTCACATGTTGGAAACACTGACGGGGTAAAAACGTGTCACTTCATCTGGTGAGCTTTAATTTATTTATTACCGTTTCCTGGCAACCAGAATCCTCAGTCCTGTCTGACTTTGAATCATCCATGTTAGCACGTTAGCATGTTAGCATCAGATGTGACAATTTGTTTTCAGGCAAAAATATCAAAACCAGCTGCTGGTTCAGAGGATTTCCTGCTGATGCTTTATAGACAAAACATTTACTGAATCAGGAAAGTGATGTAGCTTCAGCCGTGATGAGAAAAGCCTTCTCACTGCAGATGTTGGTGACGTGACAACAGCTGTCTGCGTGTGTTCAGACATTAAAGCTTCATGTTGTTCAGGAGCTGCAGATCATCACAGCTGTAGCAGGATCCCGCAGGTCACTTCAGTAAACTGAAACTTATCTTGTCTCAGACTAACGTTTTGTCTAAGACTTTACCTGCAAACTCTGCACACGTGTGATTCCTGCAATCCTGAAATGTCCTGCTCTGCTGTTTGCACTCAGCTCTGTCACGCAGCCTGCGTGTTGTGCAGACAACAGTCCTGTAGGGGGCAGCAGCACTCTTTCAGTGTCACTGAACACTTCGTGCAAACCACAGCGACGAGCCCTTCATTTCAGTCCCAGCTCTTTATTTACTCTTTTCTTGTCACCCTTCAGACTGAAACCCTGCAAACCTGCATTTGTCCCCGATGAACAGATCTCAACTTAGAGCAGGAAGTCATGTCTGCTTTGTGTTTCTGACAGTCACTCTGCATCGTACTACATGTATTTGCTGCTGCTCTTATTGTCTGCATGCTGTTGGGATTTCAATATCAGTTGTTTGATCACGTTCGTGAACTTTTGTGAGGACGAGATGATTTCAGTCTTCTGGGAAACTCAGAGGGTCATTTGGCTGCTGCAAGAAGTGTCGTCTGGACAACGATGATGAGTTTGTCTTTTAAACATGTGACCAAGGGTCAGAATGAATGCTCACAACTAACATGTTGAATCACTTTGGGCAACTAATGATCAGGTCCAAATGAAATGAACAGGTCCAGATGCATTTGTTACACGTTAAAGCTGCAGAAACTTTCTCTCTCACACAGCAGGCTTCCATTAGTGTGACGTTGTGTTTCTCCATCGATCAGTGGAAACAGAAAAGCTCCTGTTCCACTATAAATACACACAGTGCTGCTATCAGCGCCCTTGTACAGTCCTCCTCCATCTTTACCTCCTCCTCCATCGTTCTGTCCGGCTCCACTTTCTCTTGCAGCTATTTCTGCCTCGATCTCTAAACTCTGGACCCTCACCTGTCCAGTTTTAACAGACGAGGCCATCACACGTTCTGTGTGGCAGCTGCTTTCACACCAGCTGAGGCTGATGGAGGCTTTAAAGGAGAGGTGGAGTTTAAATCCCCCAGTCAGGTGCCCATATGAAGACTGTGGAGTCCTGCTGTGATCCCTCCTCCTGTTCATGCTGGAGGACCAAAGCACCATTCCTCCTTCAAAGCCAGTTCCAGCGTACAGATGATGCCTGGCTGCAGACCTGGTCCTGTTTTTCAGGGTTCTGCTTTATTGTCACCATAAAATCTGAAATGCAGTTGTAGCCAGTCACCCACAGCAAGGGTGTAGCATGGAGGCAGCTGTGCCTCCGAACTCACAGGGTTGCTGGTTCGAAACCCACTTTGAAGTGTTCTTGGTCAGAATATTGACCCCTACATTGCTTACTGGTTGTTCTTCGCGGTGTGTTTGTGGCACATAATTTATATGTTGCGGCGTCTCGAGAGACCTTCTCTCTGCAGGTTTTGCAGATGTGGGTGGAACGAAGACGGCGAACGTGTTTCAGCTTCTCATCAAGTTCAACTTAAATCAGAAACAGGGATTCAAGAAAACGCTCCAACTCATTGTCTCCTCTTCAGTCCTTTTAACCTCCTTCCCTTCACTCAATCCGTTCGTCCGTCTCAGCATGTGGTCCTGGCTGCACAGCTGCACGTGGGTTTTGTAGTTTTCCCCCATCGCCAGGATGTTTTGTAGTCCTTGTTGTCAACAATGCTAACATACATAAGAAAACACATATATACATATATACTGTGTTATTTGACTAAAAGTGAAAAGCTGAAGGGGTTGAAGTATAGAAAGTCATACATTTAGTACCACTACAGGACACTGACTGGTTTAAGCTTCAAATGTTCAAACTACTGCATCAATTACTTTAAACTACTGTTTAATCTGCTGAAATTATTATGCTGCTGTGGAATTACATTTTCATATGGTCCCCTACAGGCTTCCATATGTGTGTTTACAGTCCTCTTTCTCTGGAATCTCCAACAAGAAGAGAACAGAGCCGTTTGTCGTTTAGGATAAATCATTTAATGCAGTTACACTGTGAAAATGTGAACTTTCACTCACAAACAATGAGCCCTGATATCAGCTCAGTCCCTGTAAACCTCAAACACATGCTCTGAATATAAATACTGCTGTCAGATTATACAGGGAGGAAAACATGCCGTCCATCAACATTCACACTCAGACAGCCTTCGAGCTTAAAATGTTTTTAACTTTCTCTTTTTGAATTTTGAGTGTGAGGCGTCCGCCAGGTAACTGCTCACAGCGTCGCAGCCAAAACTACTTCTTCTCACAATAAAGACTCATGAAAACAAAGAGATTCTGTGAAACGTTCGTGAGAAGTGAAAGAGCGACATTTAAAAACGGTGTCAAGAGGAGAAATCCAACATTTCACATACATTCACTCCACCAGCTGATCGTTTTACAAAGAATGAAAGTGGAAATCAAACTATTACATTTAAATTTTCATTTGATGTGTAACTGAAAAGGAAAATGAATTAAGATATAAAGTTATGTTTGTATGTACTGAGAACTTCTATAATAGTAACCATTTGCAGTTGACACTTAATGTTAATTCCGGGTAGAATTATCCTCCATAAATCAGGATGTAGTCAAACATTAAAAGTAAAAATGAAATTGGACATTGACATGATAAACTGATAAGACGATTTACACACCGAACAGTTTCCTTTTAATGTGAGTCTTCACTCTGTTTACATGGCCTTTGACCCTGTAGGACAGGAAGTGCAGAGTATGTGGTTATCGGGCGACACGTTAGTGACGCTTCAAAATGAAATAAAGCTGTAAGGAGAACAGCCAGGTTTCTCCGTGCTGCCATCACGAACTACAGGCCAGTCTGTGCTTTGTTTTAGAGTGAACTGTCCCTTTACATGATGAGGACCTGAGACAATATGAAGCTACAGCCAGTTTCCAGTCTTTATGCTAAGCTATGCTATGCTAAGCTAAGCGGCTGCTTGCTGTAGCTTCATATTTACCGTACGGACATTCAGCAAGGACAGGAAGTTGAATGTGTGTATTAAAGTGTGTGTTTTCAGCGGCTGCACTGCTGATGGTGTTTACAGGACGACGGTGTGAGAGGACATGGATGGTGAGACAAAGCAAAACGCCCAGAATCAAAGCAGCTGCATCATTTTGTTTGATCAGAGATGTTCCCAGTGTGTGTGTGTGTGTGTGACTGTACAGAGTGTGTGTGTGTGTGTTAGGAGGAGGCAGGTTTGCTGTAGTCGTCCACTCCGGTGATGGTGGCTTTGCAGAAGAAACAGTCCTTGTTGTTCATCAGATGCTGGTTGATGCAGGCTCTGTACACACAGAACAGAGGGATCATGTGATGCAGAGGTCAGAGGTCAGAATGATGTGTGGTCTGTTGACTACACACATGTAGTACATATAAAACCAAAATAAAACCTGTAAGTGACGCAGCAGGCAGCAGGACACGTCTGATTATTGTTCAAAGTGGACGGATGAGACAGTTTTATTCATATAGAACTACATCATAACAGTTATCTCATAGCACTTGTTAATATAGAACAAGTCCAGACCAACTCTACATGTATAGACCCAACATTTCCACCAGGAGCAGCACTAGGAGACAGTGGCAAGGAAACACTGCCTTTAACAGGCCGAAACCTCGACCAAGACCAGGACCAGGACCAGGACCAGGACCAGGCTCTGGGTGGGTGTCTCCCTCGACCGGTTGGGTAGAGGGAGACACAGAACTGCTAACTACAGTTAGCGTTTAGCTAAAAAAGGATTAGTGAAGAATAAACGTGGCAGAACTGAAATATTGTTTCATTTGACGCCTGATATTAAAGTTAAATTGGCTGTTTGAACAAACATGTAAATGACCCAAGTGATCCCGGGGCATCGCAGGCGCCCAGCAAAAACTATTATTTTGGGGCTATTTGCTGTAAGAGCTACGTTTAATTTGAAACCTGGTTCATACATGAACCTCGTATGTGACCACACGCCTCCGTTCGTGGTGAAAGGAGGTGCGTCCTCAGGCGACCTCGCTGTGTGCTGCAGCAGGAAGGTTCGGCCTCGGAGCTGATCAGAATCAGTGGGTTACTGCTCGTGACAACGCTCTCCGGCAGTAATCCATACGAGTGCTGAGTCGGCCTGCCAGCTGAGCTAAATCAAGCGCACCTCCAGGATAACATGAAATATGTATTGAGGTCTGAACTCACAGAGGATTCAGCCACGATCAGCAGTCCCCCCCCCCCCAGCTGTTGGGATGGATGAGGCCTTCAGGTGACCGAAGGCTGACAGGATATTACAGCTGCTGATTCAGTGGAAACATTTGGGAGGAATCTCTTTGCTTTTCAACATCAGCTGACTTTGAATGCATCTTCATGAAGAAATGTTCATTAATCCAAAAGATATTAATGTGTTGTGTATGCGGAGAACTTCAGGTGTGTAGTGTGGGGATGTCAGTGTGTGTGGACTCACTTGCAGGACTTGTGTGAACAGGGTCTGAAGACGGCGGAGATGGAGTGGGCGTAGCAGATGGGGCAGAGGTCTTCTTCGCTGGTCGGCTACGACACAAAGAAAACAGGTTATCCTGTGTTTGTGAGCGTAGCTTAGCTTAGCTTAGCCTAGCATGGACTTCCTGTTCATATCTGTTTGAGAGCCGAGGTGTCACGAGACGTCATGTGTCCGTCTTTTTATGATTTTCTTGAACACTTACAGTGAATGTGAAGAATATTATTGATTAAAGAACTTAAATCCAGTGTTTCTTGAATGTGCTGCCTGGACTCAGTTTCTAAGACAAAGAAGTAAGTTTGTGATCAGAGAACTTCATGAAAATGTGTTTTTGCTGAGAATAAAATCAAAGTATCTTTTGGCTTTAGCAGAGGAATAGTACAGAAACAACTAACTCAGCATCCTTCAGATATTTCTGTAGAAAATACAGACGAATGATCCAAAAAAACACGTCTGTTAGCATTCAGATATCTAGAAGTTCCAGGTTTTCAGACCAGATAACATGTAGGAGAAAACACCAGCAGCCCAAACTGACCAATCACAGCCCTTGTTGCCTCCATGTGGTCTCTCTGTGACCTCAGAGCCGCGAGCTAAACTGCTAACAAACCATCCAAAAATATACAAACCAGAAGTGACACTTTTAGGCTGGAAACAGCAAACGCTTCTCATTTTCACCAAGAAACCATCGATACATCAGGTCTGACGGAGGTCTGAGGGGTTCAGGTCTGAGGGGGTTCAGGTCTGAGGGGGTTCAGGTCTGACGGGGTTCAGGTCTGACGGGGTTCAGGTCTGAGGAGCCCAGCGTGGCAGCTGGGTCACCATGTGTGTGAATGTGTGAATTAGACTACAGTTTAGTTAAGTGCTGTAAAGTAAAGGTCTGTTTACAACAATCCACATTATTCCACTCAAACAGTAAACTGAAGCCATAGTTTTGTCCAAAGTAACAGCTGAGCAGACGACGACCCACCACCCACACCAACGGTCTCATGTCTTCGCAGGGTCGACCTTCAATCACAAGCAGAACACGTCTGCACTGTAAAACACTGCTTCAACATAAGAGACACCTGGACAACATGAAGACAGACAGACACATCTCTTCTTCCTCCTGCTCAGACAGACAGGTGAGGAGAGAGACAGGCTCTCTGACCTCCATCACTGTGCTCGCTGTCGTGTTCGGGCTCTGAGCAGGAAACATCGCGTCTCGTGAACTCGTCATTAACAAGCTGCTGCTGATTAAATCACTAAATCACACAATAACTCGGGTTAATGAGAGCAGCTGTGTGATCGTCTATCGACATTTACTGTCTCAACCCAACGACAAGGAAAGCAACAAGATGAATAATCAGCATTCGTTTGGATTCAATTCAGTTTTATTTCTATATTCTATATCATAACAGAGTTATCTCATAGCACTTGTTAATATAGAGCAAGTCTAGACCAAGTCTATATGTACAGACCCAACATTTCCATCAGGAGCAGCACTAGGAAAACCTAGTGCTTTTAGTGATTTTACCTGTAAAATCCAGAATAGAATTTAAAATCCTTCTCCTCACCTATAAAGCCCTTAATGTTCAGGCAGCATCATATCTCAAAGAGCTCGTAGTACCCTATTACCCCACTAGAGCCCTGTGCTC
>JAVQJF010008546.1:0-15691 GCA_036023855.1 Gadopsis marmoratus | reverse complement strand
CAGAAGTAAATATGCAGGCGAAAATGGAAACCTTTTATTTCAGTGTGTTCAAAAGTATGCCACTCAGTTCCAGTAGCACTTAGAGTGATTCTGATTGTTGGGAGAAAAACTTCAGAGTGTTTCCT
Source organism: Gadopsis marmoratus (assembly GCA_036023855.1). Taxonomy (NCBI): domain Eukaryota; kingdom Metazoa; phylum Chordata; class Actinopteri; order Centrarchiformes; family Percichthyidae; genus Gadopsis; species Gadopsis marmoratus. Next base: position 15,566 of record JAVQJF010008546.1, on the reverse strand, counting down.
TTCAAAAGACACCAAGGTCATGCATGTGCTCCAAATGGTTCAAGAACACCATTCAATTTGCATTGGGTATGACTTGGATAGGCGTTTGAGTCGTTTTTGGCAGGATGTGGAAGTTAATATACAAATTCAGAATTGCTACAAGGAGTAGGACTCCTCTCTGCCCATTCTCCGTCAGACACAGTGGAGCTCAGCTGTGAAATAAGTTGTGTCATACACAATCTCTAACTTTACATTCAGGCCTATTTGATGAGCCAAACTACTTATGTGTGATGATGGGTGTTGTGGATTTTCTTTGTTGAATCTGTCAAATAAGTGAGAGTATCGAAGAATGTCTTTGTATGGTTATATTAGAAGCTTCTAAGGTACCATCGACAGAGAGCCTAAGCCGTCTGTGTCAGAAAAGTAACAGTTGCTAAATACAATACACAGGAAAAAACAGATTATGTTACATTTTGCCATCACATGGGGCCATGGGGTATGTGGAAATTCCATTCACCTCTATTGTGTTGGTGTGGAGGCTGTTAAAGGAGGCAAGAGAATAAGAGTGTGAACCTTCAGCTATCCTGGCCATCACAACTGATCCCTGAAATAGATTTGAAATCAAGATTTGTTTGCATTTTGCTTTGTTCTCATTCATTGCATTTTTAAATGCTCAAAATCATGAAGCAATAGAGTCAGCTTGTGTGTTTTACAGATTACAGTTTAAGCAGCTCAAGTTATAATTGTAGTCAAGCTTTAAAATTAAAGGAACACATTGAAAACACATCAGATCTCAATGGGAAAAAAAATCATGCTGGATATCTATACTGGTATGTACTGGGTAATGGGCTTAAAAAGTGTTGCTTTAATCTTTTTTGAGCAGTGTATATATATATATATATATACTGTATATATATATATTCTTCTTTAAAGTTAAGTTAGGTTGTTACTCTTTTTGTTTAAGAATATAATCATGTTATATTTGCCATTATACTCTTCTTTGATGTTTAAGCAGTTTATATTGTACTCCATTTGAAGCATGTAATCAGTTTGTATGTTTTGCATTATTTTTATATTTTTTATTGCGCTCTTAGAGAGTTTCCTGCCACCCTCTCAATACCAAAGGGACATTTTACTACGTTTCTGAGAATCGCAAACTGCATCAGAACTTTGTAGTAACTTCTATCAAGTTACAGAAGCAATGTGGAGCAGGAGATATGAAGCATATAGTTTGTTTCCAATAAAGGAAATGAGATGTGTTAAACATTAAGCCCTTAAGCAACAGGAGGCTTTTAACTTTTTAACTGGGGGGGGGGGGCGTTCTGTATAACAGGCCAATTCAGAATTGGCTCTCTTGTTACTTATTTCAGGGGGTCTTTTGCCTATTTTCGCCTTTTAGTTATATTTGGTTTTTGTTATTGTTAATCCTTAAATAAACAAAGTTAAAGTTTTCTAAAAAAAGGACTTTTCCTTTCTTCGGTTCTGCCAGGCTTGGTCCTCCTCATCACATTCAGGTAAAGCCTCCTCCACATTCCTTAGGGTTCCATAAGGAACCAGGCTGGGGTATGCAAGCAACTGTTAAGATTATTTATTTTGGGTGACTGACTATCCCTGACAGCGAGGCCACTCCCTGGCGTATACCAGAAAAGAGTAATGGCACAAGAGGGAAGTCTCAAGTGTTTGGTTATGTGCCTGCTTAAGGTTTAGGTAAGGGAGGGATGGCAACCCCATAGTAGGTTTCGCTCCAGCGCTGCCTACACTTTTGAGGGATCATTACTGTTGGATTCGGGCTCGCTGCACCATCAAGGCTTGACACTCCTTGCATGAAAAGCTGCCCTCAGGGCTCTGCCACCCGAATAAGAGTCTCAGTTAACAACAGCTAAGGAAGGTCACGAGGGGGCCTCTCTCTCAGACATACCTTCACACGGAGGTGTGGATGATCTCCAAGGCAGAAATCACACAGCCAATTATTTAAACAACTGAAAGATGAACACTTGGTCATAACCAACCATATTCCTCCAACGTCTGTATGGCTCCATGCCACACAAAAAAATCACAAAAATGAGTAGTGGCCTCAGCCTGGCCACCTCAGAAAACTGTCTGGCTCCAACGCTGCTTGAATGGTGCATATACTGTATAGGGGCCATATTTCCCTCTTTGTTCATTTCTATGCCATGCCTGTTAGCAGTCACTTCTTTTTATTGTCAGTCCATATAATTGATCACTAATGATCAAAAGCCCATTTGGTTTTCTTTAAATAATCTCAGTAAGCTTTTTTCCATTCATATATTAAGTTGTGTTATGTTACTTGTGAAAACAAAAAATTAAACTAAGATGAAACTAAGGTTGTGATGTCAAAGAATGTGACAGGAACCACATGGGAATGTCAGGACATGTTACTTAAATTTAAATCTTGCACTTATAATACTGATATAAAGCTCAGCACAAGTCCTTGTTCAACAGGATTATTAAAGAAAACTAAAAAGAAATAATGTGAGATTAAACTGACATGCATCATCATAATCCATCATGTGGTTTTACCTGCGGAAGTGAGGATCCAAGCAGACAGACAGACTCCCAGATAAAGCCCAGTTTTTGGAGATGTCATATTTGCACAACCTAGACTCCGTTCTGCTTCAGTCCTTGATCTTGTTCAAACTAAGTGAGCCCAGGAAAGGTGGCTGTCAATGTTACTTTGGGTTGAAGTGGCTCAGACTGACTTTCTGGACAACAGGACAGAGAGTGTGGGAGCTGGAGATGGAGAACTGTGGGACGGTTCCTCCTCGTTCCGGCTTCGGATCCCTCCCACATGCCTGCCTGCTGATGGAGGAGTGTACAACCATTTGTTCAGTCTGAACTCCTCCTTCCAAAGCACAGATTACAAACATGAGTGTGACTGTTCAGTCTGTAAACTCAAAGAGCAACATGAGTCATTCCTTAATAGTTGTTCCACCCACCGCAACAAGAACCAAATATTTTAAACTTCCTTTGTGGGAAGGAATTGTCAGTACCATGTGTACCATACAGACAACCCTTGTCTGTTAAAAGCAAACAGCATGATGCTCTGTTGCTTTGATGACCCCAAGTACTGGCTCTTTGTAAAATTACAGAAACACTGGAGACTCAGTACATGAAAATACCAGAAAGCCTGATATGGGATGTCAATGCTAATGTTAAGGATTTACATTTACAATAACTAATATATCTTTCTGTATTTTTTTATGTTTAAAGATGATCTTTAATTGTGTACAATGTAATGAGAGACTAAATAATAAGGTGTTCGCATGGAGAACATTACAGCTGCACTGCATCCAGGTGTGCCAGCTCTACAGTCCAGGATGTTGCATAATGGCTCACTGACTTATTATATTACTTTTAATTAATCAGATAATCTCACTGAGATGAAAAGAGAGACTGACTGTGGCAGAAAGAGAACACAGTCAGACAAACTAAAGCACATCCAGCCATTCAGCATCAGAGATAGTCAAATACATCACTAAAGACGTTCTTGGCCAGTGGGATGAGACATTCAAGTTTGAAAAAAACTTAGTATTTACCTAGGGGTAACTGGAAATCTGCTTTGCTGAGCCATGGGTTTAAATTTGAGGAGAGAAGGCAGCTTCTGCAGGAGACCTTTCTAAATAAAATGACAGGATGTGGTTCTCTTCTTGTTGCTAGTGAGGACCAGCCAACTGTTTCGTTGTGAATAAATGAAACAAAGCTTCATTCATGTTATTACTTCCACCTGTGCTTTTCCTACTCTGACCATTTAAAATCACCATTTTCTCTGAAGTCATTAAAGGAAAAGGCCAACATATCTCACGTGCAGAATCAAACCAGCAGTGAATGTCTACTAACAGGTACTGTGTGTGTATCACAGCCTGATATACCTTCTTCCTCTAAGCCTTAAAAACTATCAAAACACATCAGTGAACCACACTGTTGCACTAGGTGAGTAAGGTTTAATATAATCTGCTGTGAATCTAAGGAACGTTTTTAAAGCTCCTGCAATCACTTTTAATATGCAAAGAACCCACAGAGACCAACATAACCGACTCTGCAATTCCCCTCTACTTTTCAGCTTTTTTCAGCTCATGGTTTTGGTTCTTCCACAAACTCTGCTCTCATCAACATGGTTTCCTACAGCAGCTGCAGGCAGAGACCAAAGCAGAGTTAAAGGAGAGGGTCACGTCAGGTGACACAAACACCACTCCATGAATGCTATTGTTGTTGTGTGTCTGATTGATCTGTAACTACACAACTGCTTGCTAACTTGTTTCCCACAGCAACCTTTTTAGTTGATAATGTGTCGGTGTTGTGTTCTGCTGCCTCCAAATGGCATGAAAAAATAATTTCATGCAGTTTTAAACAGACTGTAGTGATTTTTTGCAACAATGACATTGGGTTGCAAAAGTTGCCTCATTGTTGCTCAACAATCTATAGAAGTATTGGTCCACACTCAATATTTTCATTTGGTATTAACATAACATTTAAAGAGCAATTTTAAGCTGAGAAAAAATATTTTAGAGCAAATGGTGCAAACTATTTTTTGTTCCTGAAATCATTTTCAGTAGGAATTATTTTATTTAGTTCTGACCTCTTGAAATATAATATTATTGTTTTTGTTCATCTCATTAACATTAACAGAATAATTCAATTCAGTTTTATTTATATAGCACCATATCATAACAAAGTTACCTCATAGCACTTGTTCATATAAAGCAGGTCTAGACCGAGTCTTTCTGTACAGAGACCCAACAATTCCCATGGTGGGAAGCACTAGGAGACAGTGGCAAAGAAAATCTGCCTTTAACAGGCAGAAACCTCGAGCAGAACCAGACTCTCGATGGTCATCTGCCTCGACCGGTTGACTTTTTGCATGTACTCTAGAAACTCATGCAAACTTTGTTGCTAGTAGTTTCTGCAAATTCTGCCCTGTGGCCTCTATTAGCCCCCCTGGGACAGGAGAGTAGGGGAGGAAGCCAAAGAATGTGGGACTGAAGAAAAGTGAAAACATATTAAGTAGATATTTGCAAAGATCACAGCTAAAGCAGTGGGTCTTTTGGATTCTTGAGAATCAGCGATGCCAGTAACTTTATCTATTTGAAGTAATGGCATTTCGGTCCATCATCATCAGATCTGCAGTACAAATGTGCTGCTTCAACACATACAAAGGCAGTGAGAAACTGCTTGGGAACATTCCAGCAGAGTGGGGAAACCTCCTGGTAGCAATTAGAAACCATCTGAATGTTCTACTTGGGATTCTCACACACACACACACACACACACACACACACACACACACAAACACACAGAGAATAAGATGTTTGTATTACTGGCTCTGATAAATAACCTACAATCTGTTTATTATTATTATTATTATTATTAACTGTCATGGCAGTGGCTGTTCCTCTCTCCTTCCCCTGTGTTTTCCTGTTTCCCCCTCCTCCCCATGTTCCTGTTGGTTCTAGTCTGTCTTTCTGTGTTTGTGGGTGTGTCTTGGTCTGGGTATGGACTCCAGGTTCCTCCTCCCACCAATTATCCTGCACAGCTGTTGCTCATCCACTAATCACCCCTGCAGTGCTCTTATACCCAGTTCAACACGCCAGTTATTGCCAGAATGGTCCTTTTGACAGTGTGGTAACTACGACAAGGCATCGCTCTATTATAGTTTGCTAGTTGTGTATTTCTGTGGCTACCTCTAGGTTTCCTGCAGGCCCATCTGTTGCCTGAGCTCCAGTTTGCTCACCCTGCCATCTCTCCGATTCCAGTCCAGCCAGCTCTGACCTGCCTGTCTCTGCTAATACTCCCACTCTCTCACCACACCCCTCCGCTGCAATAAACCTTTTGTACTCTGAACTTTCAGGTTACGTGTTCTGCTTTTGGGGTCACTATTCTGCTTAAATATAACCTTAACATTTTGTAGAAAACATAGTGCTGCTGTTTTATATCAACATAAGAACACATTTATAGTGACCCAACTCAAAATCTTCACATTAAATATTCTCATTATACAATCAAAATCTAAAGGTTATAGTGAGTTGCTGATCACTGGAAGTAGACTTGAGACTCAATAAAACCTCATTAACATTTTTGAATGGTTATGTTTAGGTGACTTACAGCGCTTGGTTATGGTTAGGACAAGATTTTGATTAAAACATTGAAAAAGTCACCACTGACCTGAAGCACAAGACAGCACATATTGACCGGCCCAAACCACCAGTGTTTTAGTAGACAACAGGCGGGACACCAGCTGTGAGCCCTGGTCTCTGATGTCACTGGCTTGTGCTCTGTACACACTCTCTTGACCCCATCCTTATGATATCACACTTCAGATTAACTCCATGGCATAACCCTCTAACCTGCAAAATAAAGCAGACATTGTAAAAACTTCAAAGGAAATGTTGTTCAACCACTGAAAGAATCACGTTCAGTCTGGCAAGATAGTCTTAAAATGTATAGGAAGGCCCTCCATAATGCCAGAGCATACTCATCATTAAGAGAGGAAAATAAGAACAACCCCAGGTTTCTGTTCAGCACTGTAGCCAGGCTGACAGAGAGTCACAGCTCTATTAAGTCAAATATTCCTATAGATCTCAGTTGTAATGACTTCATGAGCTTCTTTAATGATAAAATTCTAACTACAGTATTAGAGACAATATACATGTATGTTACATAATATACATTTAGACTGTTTTTCTCTCATCAACCTTCATCAACTAACTTCAGTGATTTCTTCATCTAAGTCTTCGACATGTCTCTTAGACCCCGTCCCTACTAGGCCCAAATGATTAAACCTCAAATGATTCAGTCATTTAAGATGAGGAAAAGCAGCAAATTGTCACATATCAGAAGCTGAAACCATGAAATATTTGACATTTTTCCATGGAAAATAAAAATGATTTGGTTATCAATAGTCGTCTCATACATGACTAATTGCTTAAGATCAAATTTGATATGCTGTTGGGTTGTTTAATTTTTTCTATGCTGCATGTTATGACACTTGCTTTGATGACTTCATTGTTGGTCAGAGTATTGCATTGCATCTCATTGCAGCTATATATGAATCACCTAAAGAAGTTGGATTACAACAGGAAGTTGCCAAATAGCAGTGTTTAACTGCAGCAAATTCCATGAGTTTATGAGTTGTGCTGTTACATTTTGTTTCATTTCAACACATGATGGACAACTAGCAATCCATGTACCAAGTTGATGGTAAATGCAGTATCTATATAACCTGAAATTTACTCTATGTAATGATAAACATGAAGCTGGTAACAAGAGCAAACAGTGGAGTTTATAGCTAACTCACATAACTCCATAACTCACAACAGCCTTATCTAGAACCACCTGAACATAACAACTTGGCAACCACCACGTCATGGTCATGTGACAGAAAAGAATGCAGTAACCCTGCAAAGACAGGTTTCTGTTGTCTGTGAGTGGAGATGATGTGGGCACTCTGTAGGGGGGCAGAGATGCGAGGCAAGCTTTTCTCCAGAGACAGATCCAAGTGTGGGACAACTTTATTCAGCAATCTGTAAAACCTGAAGTGAAACTGCCCTTGCCCTGCCTTATGGAGCTGCTAACCACTGGAACTATTTCAGTGAGAGAGCATTAGTGTCCCTTGGTATTCTAATGTTGGATTACAGACATCCCCACCCTGACAAGAAATACATTTTAAAGTAAATAAAATTAATATGTTGATTTATTGCATTTCCATTGTCAGAGTGAGGAATCTGTTTTATTGCCAATCGTAAAACCTTTCCTTAAGGCAAACATTTGGAAGAAATGTAATGGTTTTAATGAGGATCACTGCTGTCTGGAGCGTAGTGCATCAACAACACGAGAAACTCCATGCTGTAACGTCAGAATATGGGCTGTAATATCGTGAACCCAGCATTGTGGTGCAGAACCCAGTCAAGTGTGCAGACATGCGTGAGATGATTGTGGTACTGCCAGTGCAATGCCCATTGTTCTAGAACATGTACCAAAAACAATGAAATCTCTTACACCACTGTACCACAGGCATTTATTTCATTTCTTATATATGGTGGGGTGGCTGTGGCTGAGAGGATAGTGTGGCTGTCCATCAACCCCAGGGTTGGTGGTTCAATCCCAGCTCCTGCTTTCTGCATGTCCGCATGTCAAAGTGTCCCGGGGCACTGAACCCTGAGTTGCCCCCGGTGGAGACCACTGTGTCCCCATCAGTGTGTGAATGTGTGCCCCTGTAAATGTCTCTTTGCGATTGACTGGCTTTACCTGCCTCTTGCCCAAATGTTAGCTGGGATTGGCTCCAGCCCCCCAGTGACCCTTCGGGGTAAGGAGTCTGGTTAATGAATGAATGAACAAACGTACCAGATTTTTAGGTGCGTATACTTTTACAGTAAAATGCAATTCAATAGACCCAAGAAATTTATTCTACTGCCAGCTTTGGAAGTGCCCTGAGCTCCAAACCTAATAATGTTTTCATGTTTTGTGAGCATACTGTATATAAAAATGACATTTGAAAATCACTAAAAGTGTCCCTGATCAGGGACACAATAAAATGTCCACAAATTTGTTCTGGTCTGTACTCAACCAATTTTGTGGGATTTGATCAGTGCCACAGTCTGGCCTGTTACATTAAGGATGGCAAGTTCCAAGAAATAAAACAGCAAGTCTGGAGAAATTCAGACTTTTTATGAAGGGTCAAAAGGTAATATTTCAGCAGGATGTGCTTCTTATCTTGAGGTATGGAAAACTCCATCTGTGATATTCATGTAAGGAATGTGTTCAGTGTGTACTCTACGGGAAGGATCAGCATTCAGTCTCATAAGCCCACAAGTGTAGAATAGAAGTCTAATAGCTGACCCACCCAATCACTCAGGTTTTCTGATGTATTTCATTCATGCCTCTGACTCACATAACTGCATGCATGTCTCAGCTTTAGTGTGATTCAGAAACCACATGCCATTACACATTGACTTCTCAGACCCTGCTTTGTGGGGTTTGTATGATTTAACCTTTTAGTCATAAATGGCTGTCAGCTGCAGCTGGAACATGTACATCCCAGCTGATTTGTTTCTATCATTAGTCCATAATTATTGAGTAAATTCACTGATGGGATTTAAAGGGAAGTTACAGTTTATTATTATAACTCTTTGTCTTATTTTTGTAGTTTTGGGCCATAATTTCTATCAGTTATAATTGTACTTGCCAAAATCATTTCTGAGATTAGTGCTAGCTAAAAGTGAACAAACATATATTTTCTACTGATACTTTTACCAGTTTGGTATATACCATGTGCATACTGGTACTGCATCCAGGAAAAATCACTGCCTCACACTCTGACACTATCTGATCCTCCCCTGCCTACTCAGCTTTAGTATATTACCAAGCTACTCTCAGCAGATGATGAGAGCATTACAGTGGTACAAAATCACCCAAGTACTGTGAGGTACTGAAAAAAGCAAAGCCAACAAATCCATCACTACTATGGACCCACTCTATTCAGCTGGCTTGACAACAATATTTTTTCATCATATTTGAGTTCAAATAAGGCCCCTCTTTGATCCAGACTTTTAAGTCTGTTTTTTTATTGAGGGCTTGTAATACTTCTCTCTCCATCAGGTGACAATAAGTGCCTAATGAGGCATTTCTGGTTTTGGGAGTCCAAGGGGCCAGGACTGAAATGATCGAGAATACAACTGTGTTCTAGCTGAGCATGTACTGTATATTATATTCAATTGAGTTTTATTTATATAGCGCCATATCATAACATAGCTCTTTTTCATATAGAGCAGGTCTCTATGTATAGAGACCCAACAATTCCCACCATGAGCTAGGCAGTGGTAATAGAAAAACTCCCTTTTAACAGGAAGAAACCTTGAGCAGAACCAGAACAAGTCTCTGGTGGGCGGTCATCTGCCTTGACCGTTTGGGTTGAGAGAGAGAAAGAGAGAGGGGGGAGAGGGGAGAGACAGCGGGTTAGAGTGAGAAAGTGGGAGCAGGAAGAAACAGAACAACAGTAGTAGCAATGGTACTGATGTTAACATTAACAGAAATGATAGTAGCAGCAATACAATATTAGTAATTAGTAGTTGGTAAGGTTTTCTCGGCTGGAACAATAATCCCTCATTGCACAGGAAACAATGTGCCCTCAGCTACATAGTAGTTTGTAGTAGTAGGTAAATCAAAAGGTGGGTCTGTAAACTTTGATGGATGTTTACAACAGACAGTATGAGCCATTATTTTACTGTTCTCTTCTAAATTCCTTCTCTTAATCCATTTGTTTGTTTCCAACCTGTGTGATGATCTGATAGCTCGTGTTTCTAGACCTGTCAGACTTCTTTTTAGTCATGTCTCTGTGTTCCCAGTTGTCAGTAATGTTATTACTGATATGAATTAAGGATGGGACTATATCCCTCCCCATGAGGAAACACCAAGCTCTGCACAGTGGTCCAAACATTTTACTCACAGAGCTTGTGAACAGTTTCCTCTGTGTTTACGTGGTTGAGACACACTTTGTCCCATGCATAAACAAACCAGCTACGCCAACTGAAGATTTTTAACAAGAAATGAGCCATGGCCTAGATTTGATCATGTTTGACTTGTGGTCTGAACATAAAAAACCCTTTTAAATCAGCTACTCTGTTCTGCTCTTTTGACCTTCTTAGCATATAAAGACTGTAATCTTTTTAGCCCAAATTGGCAATGGCTCATACACATGAGAGAGAGAGAGAGAGAGAGAGAGAGAGAGAGAAATAAGAAACCATTTCATGACTGCATCAGATAAACATGACCTCAGTCAAGCCTGAACTGCCCAAACCCACATTCTTACAGAAACACAGCACTTTGTGGAGCTGAGCTGAGTTCTTCAAATGTTTGGCCAAAGAAAGAGACTAATTACTTGTAGAAAGGTCATTGTGTCGTCAAGCTGAAACAAGGATGTTTTTATTTTCAATGTTCCTGGAAAGTTGACATATTTGAGCCATGTTACTGTAAAATCTGAATCTACAGCCAGTACTTTCAGCCATCAGATTCATCATCTATATACCAGTTTTAAAATGTAGTGCAATTACATTAAATTACATAAAAGTTAAAGGTTTTGCTAATACTTATATCATACAAGTTAGATTATACATATTTTGTACATACAGGGTACTGTGTGGTCAGAGGCGGAAGCTACTACAATAGGTACCGTCTGTACAGTGTGTGTATGTGTGATATATATGGAATTGCTCGTTTGTGCTGACTCAAGTTAAATTGGGGATTTCCCACTTACACAGGCGCATGGCACATTCATGCCATACAGAAGATAGCAAGTTGCAAAAAATCACTATTGCCCTCCTTTAATGAGTAATGGTAGCTGAAACAGGCACACTTTGAGCAGCCAATCTGTCAACTGGTCCTACTCGCTCTTTTTTGAAAGTAGGCCTCACATTTGAAGTGGAAAACAGTTGATACATACGAGTACGTTGACTACGATTCACTTGTATACATATGGTCTATATTTCACTCTCTCAACAACAGTACCAATACAATACATACTGGCAGTTGTTAAAATGGGCCGTAGATCACTGCTGAGCTCTGCTTCCTGACATCTAAATAGCACCTTGTCAGCTCTTAGCTCCATCTCCACAGTGTTGCCAACTCACACTTTTGGCTTAAAACAGCTGCTGTGAGACACTGACCAAACAAAAGTAGAATGTATGCTCCTTTTATTTGACTTTATTAAATTGCTGTGGCCATCACACAGCAGCAGAATACATACATGTCTCCAAATTGAGAGAAGGTCTATCCAATTCACGCACGTGGTACAGGAGGTAACATCGTTAATTATTTAAATAATAAATAAATGAATGTTGTCTGCCACTGCCTGTGTATTAGGGTGGTGTATTATTATCTTATGGTACTTCATGGTGAAATCCAAGAATTGCCACCTTAACGTGGTGGAAGGGACTGTGCATCCCTGTGACCCTGGGAGCTGTGTTGTCGGGGCAATAGCAACTGGAGCTGGTGTCTGGCCTGTTGTTTTAAGAGGTTGCATTCTGAATATGCGGATGCTTGCTATGTTGTTTCCAGTGAGGACCAAGCTAGTGAGCCTAGGCTAGTGAGTTTCTGCTATGGATGTACAGTACATAAACTCTGCCTTGTGTTTGTGCCACTGATCAAAGACTTTACTTTAACCAGAAGCAAAATGTTACCAATTCAACTCAACATTCAATGTTTAAACACTGAGATGGAGATATTTTGTTTTATGTTATGTCTTGTTTTATGATATTTAATATGGCGATAGACTGTACTATAAAGTAATTAATAATTTCCAGATGAATCCAACACTGAATCCATTCACTGCTGCCCAGTCTTATCATTTCAAAACATACACAATTATTTAATAGCAACAGCTATAGAGGTACACCCTTCCTCCCAGACTAAGCTTAACGTGTCGTTCCCCAGCAACAAGAACGTACAATATATTAACAATAATAAATACTCCATAATTAGTTTTAGCATTTCCCAAAGATGTTCAAATAAGGAAGACACAGCAGACACAGGCCACAGGTTGTGACATGTTCTATATGTCGTCATTTTAAAATACCACAATACCTTTTTAGTGTGGACATGATTTGCATGAAGTTCAACCAAAGAGCATTGTTTTCTTCTCAAATTGTTTCTTTTTAAGGGTTTTTAAGATGTAAAAGGGTACTGTATTTTCCAAAGAAATACTTCCTTTCTATTAATTATCCACTGAATTAAAGACAACCATCTTTAAATTGAATTCATCATGAAACACAAATTTCTTAATGTCAAAGCAGAAAACAAATGAATTATGAGATGGAACATGATAGGTAGACATAAGAAAATTAAATAACATAAAATAAATTTTTTTTTCAGTTTTACAGTACAATTAAATCATAATAGAAACACAATTCTAGTTATTATTTTACATTATTAATAAAAAAACGTTATGCATATTTGAAATGAAAAAGTAAGACATTTATAGATAAAGTGTAATGTATCAAATACTGAAAATGTTTTTAATTATAAAAAACTCCAGACACCAATCTAATGATAACATTATACACCTCTGCTTTCTGCGTAATGTAAATATAGATGATAAATGTGTAGTTTTTACAGTGTATTTTTGTTACACATCACTTTACTGACATCAGTATGTGCACCTTCTGATGGAGGCTGTGTTCCATATAAATCGTACTTTGTGTTTGTAATGGTTTCGACATTTTTATTACTCTTGAATAACGAGAGTAATGGAGCATACCCGAGATGGTGACTCTGGTGTTCCTAACTCTTTGCACATCCAGAAGAACTAAACAAAACAAGATACCCAGTTCTTTTGGACGATCCGATATTAAGAAACTCCCAAGGCAGTCAGGATGTTATGAAACCTCGGCTCATCTAAACAAGACTTCAACGTCAGGCATCTGCTCTGCCACATAAGAATAACATGGTGTGTTATTGTTATGTCACAGAAAAATGTGTGTGAGCAGGGTGGGAAGGCGTCTGAACATGCCTTCAGGTTATGTTACACTTCCATTCAGTCACACAATAAACCATCATAAAAAACATTCATCATTGTCCAACTCGTAGTATGCACATTACAAGCTTAGAACACATGCCTTGTTCAGATAGCCCTGAGCTACCTTCTTCATTATTGTTCAGCTTGCAGCCAATATTTTTCAAACTTCTGATCAATTTATAAATGGCATAAAAATAATTTAACAGATTTAAGACTGACACAGTATTCATATTACATATTATAATCACAAGGCTTACTGATATCTGCAAAAAGCACACATATAGATGGGCTGTAAAAACAGCTCAGGTTAGAGGTGTATCAGAGGAACACATAGGGTAAAACTGAATCTAAAACACTGTACAATACAAAGCAGAATATATACAAGGAATGGATCACATGCAGCACAGGGACAGAAGCTGCCATCTGATGTTATTTATTGACCACCAGCTTATCAGTGAAGTATGTCAGACTCTCTGACTGTCTCTGTGTTTGCTGCACTCTTGTGGCTGCTCATTGAATTAGTATGCAAGTCATCCAGTTACATTATCACGAACACACAAGATGGTCAGGGGCCTAAAACAAGGTCCAGCGTGCCAAACCACTTTGTAGTATTTCAGTTTGTGCCACTGTCTTGATCAATACATAGTGGTAACATGGTGGTAGGGCTGGACTGGGACAAAAAAACAGCCCTGGCATTTTGGCCCAGAACAGCCCACCACAATCCCTCTCACACCACCTATCTTCGTGCTCCCATGATAATATATACCAACCAACCGTGCCACTCCCTAAAAACATTACAGCTGTATAATGAGTATGATGTCAGGTGAAGATAAAAGTTGTTTGCCTTTTAAAATCAAAGTAATATATCAGTAAGATGTTTAAAATTATAATCATCAATCTTTTGTACATTAATATTATTAGAGCTAATTTTGTATCGATCTCTCTTGTATATACATGCATTCATTTCCTGGTGGTTTTTTGTCAGTTGTACAAAACTGTAATACTGGTTTATCAGAATGTGTACAACTCTGCTGAAACACTGATGTGACTTAAAATGTAAGTTACCAAAGTGTGAATATTTCACTATAAATGTAATTAAAAACAGAATTGTGAAGGCTGCCAGATATTTACTTAATCTTTTAAATTTTAGGTTATGTTTATTGTAATTACATCTTTTTTTATTAATTATTGAAATAAACAAAATTACATCATCATGGCAGCCATTTTGCATGCAGTAAGAAAAAATTATACGTTATATAGGGTTCATTCATCTTAAATATTATAGAAATGGTCAGGGTCTGTGTGAGTGTTTGTTTCCTGTTTTCTGTTACTAGTCCTGTGTACTTTGGGTCCTGTGGTTTACAGCCTTGTTTCTCCTGTGTTTGAGTCAGTGTCCTGTTTGTGCTTCCCCTTGTGTGTCGCTGATTGTTGATTGCTTTCACCTTCTTCTCTGTGCTCACCTTTCGTGTATCCCCTCGTTCTTGTCGCGTCATTGTTCATGTTCCGTGGCGTGGCTGCGCTGCCTGCTTTCATGGTGTTACTTGTTCTGGCCATCCCTCGTGCGTGTCCTGCCTAGACATTTTCTGTTGGTTTCTGGATGTTTGTATGTTTCTGTTTTGACCCCATTTCATACAACCACCAACCTTACCAGAGAGTAAGTGTCCTTTTGTTCTCAATAAATCACTTCCCCTGACTGTGCTGTCTGTGACTGGGTCCTTAACCTGCTACCCGTATGCCACAGCCTAACAGAAATATTAGTTACAGTCAGTGCCGGTTCTAGCCTTCTATATTTGGGTGGGCAGGTAGAAATAATGGGTGGGCAACTAGGCCGAAAGTTGCCGGTTCAAATTCCTGACCAGAAAACAGATTGGGAGGTAGCGAAGCAGGCATTTCTAAGTTTGCTAACTACCCTATGATTTCAGTCAGGAGGGCAGGTTTATTTACCATTCAATAAAACTTTTGAAAAATTTGAGATCTCATCAAACCCAATGTTTACAAAAATATAAGGTAGTTTTATTCAAACTCTTACTGAAAAGTGCCAAAGAAAACAACTGAATCAACTAAT
>JAVQJF010008542.1:0-25559 GCA_036023855.1 Gadopsis marmoratus | reverse complement strand
CCGCTTTTTTTCCATGAAATAAAACCAATTTTTTTTTTTCTCCACCCCACCCTGTCTCTCCCATGTTAATCTCCACCCGCTAACCCCGTCCCCCCCCCCCCCCCCCCCCCCGACAGCCTTCCTCCGGGCCGTGAGAAACATCTTCTGAGCGGATCACCGGAGGGCCGCTGAGCTCGCCTCTTAATTCCTCCGACAGCGGCGTCGCTGTGATACCTCTAAGAGGCGAATCCCCGTCTCTGTTCTCAAACCCGACAATCTCCACGGCACCCCGCTTTCTGACTCGAATACCATCTGAGAGTTTAGAAACGAGGCTGGAGAGAAAGAGAAGCGAGAGAATCAGAGGCGTGTGGTATTTGTTTGACAGGTACATGTCTCTATAGGCCAGTGCCTTTCCAATTTAAGAGGCCCTTAAGCTGGGAGCAGCAGCTTAACATTATTCTGTGTTTAGAGGAAAAAAAACGCGGCTCTCTTTTTCCCCTCGCCCCTCGCTGCTTTCAGAACGGGCCCTGCCGACCCTTCAAGGACGCCTTGCTGCAAGTGTTTCATCATTTGGTTGAATTTTAATTATTTTCCAGGCTTGTTAAGTCCCGCAGCGGCGGCGTTGAGCATTCGCTGTGAAGGAAAAGGAAGTGAAGTGACAAAAGGTATGAAGGGAAGACCGGGGGGACGACGCGGGATGACAAAATATTTCATTAGCCTCTGAAATGTTGGCTCACTCGCACATCCAGAGCTCATCGACCTTCGAATGGAGGCAGCGTGCGAGGCTCGGCCGAGGGGCCGGACCTCGTCTCTGCTGTCGTTTGCAGGACAAATCTTTAGATAATTAGGGAATCCCAGCTGTTAATAAAGGATCATGCTGCTGTTTAATTAACTTAAAATCTCACTCACGCTGCAGAACCGCTGACCTTTCAGGTTGTTAGATTGACTTCCTGTCCACCAATTGGTTTATTTCTAGAAAAATCAACTAGCAGAGACTTGACATTTTCTACATGCATCATCCATCACGGTTAACATTTAGCCACTTTGTTATTCTGCCAGTGTAACATTATCGTTCATTTTTTTTGCGACGTCTGAGATTTGCTCCATCTGTTGTTGGAACGCAACATTTAAAATGCAAGAGTGTAATTCAACGTCTATCTTTGGTTCTGCACTTTGATTTTTGTTGTCGCTGCTACACAAACTGTTTTTACTTCCCGATGGTGACAGGAAAAGAAAAATGAAGACGCAGCTTTTCTTACCATTGGCAGGGAAAAAATATAAAGTTTCTGCTGAAGGGTCTGTTCGTCTGCATGGCAGCCATCTTAGCCACTTCATGTCCATAAACATGCTCACTGAGCTAAAACGTGATTTGTATAATAACGTGACCAGCAGACTCTGAACTCTGAGCAGGTGGTGACGCCACTTGGACTCGGTGACGTCCCGCAGCTCTGATGACTCACCCTGCGTTTGCTCTTGAGCCTGCTGCTCTTCCTTGTCCCTGGAGGGCGCTCTCCTCCTAACCCCGTTAATTACTACTCTTTAATTGTCACCCCCCCCTTCATTACCAAATCCAGCACTACCACCAACTAGCCACTCTGAGATTTAAACTGTACACCACCAGCAGAGACGGAGAGGATTCTTCCCCAGAGGACTCTTGGAGCTTAACTCCATACCCTCCATAGTCTAATCCTCATGAAATGAGCTGAAAGCTCTGATTTCTCCAACCGAGTGCCTCTCCTCTCCCATCCCATGACATCAGCATCAGAGAGGCCTGCGGCAGCACAGCCCACCGCCGAGCCTGAGACGCCGGTTTCAGCCGCCTTTTCTGCCTCATTAACAGTCAGGTCGCACCTCGGCCGAGCTGGACTCCAGCCATTAGCCCTGCCGCGATTAATGGCTACTTAGCCCAAGCAATTGGACATTAAGGTACAAGAGAGGAGGTGTTATGACTGCGGCGCATGAGTCTGTTATGTAGCGCTATGAGCCTTCCAGATACACTTTGCAATTATTTGTTCAGTGAGAAGCAAGCTGCAGGAAGGTGAAATCTATCCGTCTTCGCCGATGATGAGTAATGCCAAATCAGCATTCTCCACACAGAACCTTATTTCATTTCTCCTTGTGTTTTTTTTTTTCATTTAAGGCCTCACATATCTATCTATCCATGCTGAGTAGACATCTCAAAATCTCCAAACCAATTTGGCATTATCTCCATCACTGGCGACCCCTTAAATTTGCATCAGTGGAGTGGGTTTGGCAAGCAATTACCCCGATGCAGGACATCGGTAATTTGACGAGAATCTGCTCTGACAAGTCTGGACGCAGCGGAGGAGGCGTCCCCCCCGGGGGGGCGGGGGGGAGGGGCAGAGCGAGCCGGCCTGCAGCTCTACAGGAGGAAACACAAGGATTAATGCAGCAGTGAGATAACAGCCAACGCCAAGAAGGCCCGAACAAATCTCCCCGAGTCAAAAATACATGCAAACACATGTCAAAACATACAGTGAGACGGTTTACAAGGTCAGCTGCTCATCTGACTTTCTGCTCGTGTTCTACATTATAGTCCTGCACGCCATCACTCAAAGTCCACTTGTGTACAGAGAACGTTTCACAGAAACAAACACACACGACACACATCATTAAGATAGTAAAAGGGTGTTTTCTTCTGCCTGTTTTGGTTCCCAGGAGGCGTCGACGAAGGTTGTTCCAAAGTCAGACACCTTTTTTTATGTTTTTAGAATGCATTGGTTTAAATTGTGCCTTTTATTTCTTGTTGCTTTCAAAGCAAATCATATTCACAAGGACGTTCCCGTAACCTCCCCCCCCCAAACCTGCAACAACATTTAGTGATTTCAGCGGAACTCCAGGAGTAATACTTTGATCGTGCATCCTGCAACGGAACCGGTCCGCCAGTGTCATTTCTTGGAGCATCTTCAAAATATCCACATCAGAAAAATCTCACTAAAAAGTTACGCAAGTTATTGAAACTGTGTCATAAATTAGATTTGCAGCACACTTTGACATCCATGATGCCAAGTCACCTCATCACCACCACGTGTCGCAGGATTATGCAAACAACGATGTCCACTTCTCAGAAGGCTAAAAGATTAGGACACATCCCTCCACACTCAGGTCTGCTGATTTTTCTACAGTATCTGGGACTTTGTTGTTGGAAAGACATGCTGCGGTTAATTATTCCAAATGTCGCTTCAATATTCCATTCACCTCCATTGTGTGGGCGAAGCGTCACAAGCGGCTGATATTTAAAAACCTCAACACACGAAGCCGAAACGGCCTTCCTGCACGGACAGACACCTCTCTGGGTGAGTGGTAAAATAGATGTTGTGTGAGCTGGATGAACTGACCCTTTAAATGTAAATGTAATCATGATGGAAGTGCCCTTTAAAAGCATCAGAGCAGCTTTACCTTCATCAGAGGTGACGTCCATCAAAGCTGAATGGCTCTCTGCGAGCAGCTGCTGAGAGGTTTATGACTGAGCTGAAGACTTGCTCACCTGCAGGAGGACAAGCTGGGGGGGTGCAGGACCGACCTGTATTCATAATGCACAATAAGAATAGTTGAAGGGTAATTCTGGGCACTACTTTGTTTACGGCTTTGAGTAAATGACTAATAGGTACCAAAAGCTTTAGCGTTGGTCTCCTCAGCCGTGAAACTAAAAGTGCTTGTTGAAAACACTGATTCTGGTTCAGACGGTTTCATTCCAAGTGTCTGACAACATGATGGAAAGGATTCCTGCAGAGACAGACCTTTCTGTTAAAGCCTGAGATCCTTTCTTGTTCAGCCAGAAACACGAAGCCTTGCGAGAGGTTGGGCTGCTGTTACAGGAGGCGAAAACGTAGAACGTCTAAAGTGTGTGGATGCAAACAAAGATACCAAAAGGTGCCTGAAACAACCACCAGCACAGTCCCTTGTGATTTTTAACCCTGTGCCATCTTTGGTCAGAACACCGGCAGCCTGCAGCTCTCTCCGATAAAGGCAGTAAAAAAGGAACGAGTAAGAAGTCTACCATAATGGAAATACTCAGTGGCAGAGCCCCTGGACAGAGTCCTGAAGTACAGGATTGGAGGGGGTGTTTTTAAAAACAGCGGCTGACAGAGGAGCCAAAGACGAGCTCTTTAATCCAAAGATATTTCCAAGGTGACAGAAACATTACCGAATCAAGTCTGCAGCTCGGATGAAGGCCGGAGTCAAAGTGTCTCCCGGCTTGTTTTGCTTTGCGAGGGCTTCTTGTTTCCAGCAAACCTCCCAGCAGCAGCAGCAGCAGCAGCTCGTCCTCCACGCCGCCGGAGTTCAGACGCTCAGACAGGTAGAGAGTGGGATTCCTGCTGATAGCAGGTGCTGCTGTCCTCTCCTCTCCGTTAAGTGCCTCCTCCTCCTTTGCTCTTCCATTTTCATATTTCCACGCATGGCTGCCTTGACATTTAGTACAGAGAAATTGACTGTTTTCAGGGACTCTCGGGGGAGCGCTGTATTACTTTGTCCTGTCAGAAAAAGATGTCATGGAAGGAAGGTGATGTCAGTTCCGCCGGGCTGTTTATTGAATTTACGGCGCCATTATTTCGCCACTCAGCATGATTGTATTCATATTATACCCCATCCCACCAAGGTCGCCGGCACCACTCGCCTGGTGACCTTGCACTCGGGGCCCCCGGGGGGGGCTGGGTTTAAGCAGAGAGACAGGGACCCTTCAGCTTTCAGCTTTGATGGATAGTCAAATAAAGCTCGGAGCTCAATGACAAACCAGCTCGTGTCAGAGTCAGAGGAGAGCGGCGGCGGCGGCGGCGGCTGCTGCTGCAGCGTTGGCCACCAGGTGAAAACAGCCACTTCAGACCATAGACTCAACGCAGACCAGCTGACTTATGCCCTCACACGGCGGCCCTCGCTGAGGCCACGCAGCGTGGAACTGCAGCATTGATCAGCAGCGAGGGGGTGTGTTGTTGGGTAACCACCTGACCACCAATCACAGGCAAGAAGCTCAATCCCGCAGCGAGATGGAGATCTCGCCAGGCTCAGGTCAGGGTTCCTGTTTGACTCTGCAGCCAGGACATCCTGTTATGAGCCTGATCCTGGTTTTGATCACATTCAGGATGTGATGTTTACGTGGAACAATGAGAAACCGGGTGACATGATGATGTTGTCTTCTACCTTTATGTCCTGAACGTCTCGCCAGTTTCTGGTAAAAACTTACCAACCATTAGCATCTTTGTCGTCCAGTCTTCTTTGCTTTTAAGCTGTTCTGCTCTATTTTGTCTCAAGAAATTCTCATTGAATTATAGACTTAATGTTCTTCATCATTAGAGAAACACTGGAAGTCATGTGTTTTAATGATCTACATCAATGATGTGGCGTAATAATCTTAGAGTCAAGACCTAAACCTTTAAAGACAGTGACGACTTGAAAATGGCAAGAAACCGATGGAAGTTACCTTCATCTGCTAATGATGCACAAAACAAAAACAAAGTAAACAGTATTTTGACTTATTGACTTAAATGACTGACATTGACATGGCACTTAGTATTTCATCTCATCTTTTTCTTTATAGACATTTAGGTAATTAAGGCCAGACAAAGAGGTCAAACATTAAATACCTAAAAAAAAATCTAATTTAGAGCATCTGTTGCGTCAATTTTGACCATTTGTTTTTAAAATCTGCCTCTTTTAAGCTTCATACAAGTTCAATATTTGAACACTGGCGCACTCCTTTTAAAAAAGACACTTATAGACAATAACAACCTCATAGCAGTGACATTTTTGCAGTGAACAACGTGCTTCTCCAGCTGATCCCAAATCATGAAAATCACCAAATTAGGAGAAAAGCAGTTCCCATCTCTCTCAGCAGAGATCCAAAGTGTACTCTCCAGCCTTAATGGTGTGTTTCTTCCTGCCAAACCGCCGTGATGAATTGCTGCTCACACACTCGTGGCCATATTCTCCCCGACAAACCAACACAGACACATTATCAAATGGCAGCTATAGGCTGCAGTTATTTAAAGGTTGTCATGTAATTACGGCTCAGCAGCAGCCCTCATCCGAAGCCCTGGACGCTCTCAGGCTGCATTCAGGGTCAACATGAGAAAGCGGCGGCGGATTTTAGCGGCTGCTCTCGGGCCACTATCACACAGGAGCTAATGGATTTTATGGAAGAGACCTCGGCACTGCAAAACAGCGACGGGGCTTCAAAGGGTTCTCCATCTAATGCACTCATCCGCAGTAAAATGGTAACACGCAATTATTGATGCCAAAATGGCACCTCTACGCACGTCCATTTGTGGTTCACATCACAAGGGGGATAACATCTATGTTTGGTAATTAGTCTAATTAGCATTTCTCCTTGGCAGGTTGCACCGTGTTGTGTTCACGTCGCGTCGGTGATGATAACGGTGACGGATTTATCCCCTTGATGTTTTATCAATCACACTGGGATTTTCAAAAAAAACAAAGACAAAAAAATGTCCTTCCAAAACTGGAGTTTTTATTCAGAGCAAAACAAGCCCTTCACTGCCAAAAATCTACATTTTAGCACATCTTCATATGCTGCGTCCCAGTTTATATACACTTAAAAACACACTGTTTAGTGATGTTTACTGTGAAGCCATTTGCAGTTAATGTGCAAGAACTTTACTGCAAATACAAAGCTACCAGCGAAAACTTTACAGTAAGTTAAATGTTTATGTAAAATCTCTATAATTAACTAGATGGGATGGTGATGTGAATATTGAAACATTAAATTGGATATTAAGTCTTTTGTCTGTTCCGTAATGCACCAATAAGCTGGATGCCAACTGCCATAAAACTAGAAGAGGAAGAAGAAGAAACATTAAACTGCATCAGTTAATTGAGCGTAAAACATCATTTTTGACCTTTGAAGTGTAAGTGTGAGAAAAGGTTTTTTTAACCGAAGGTCCAACTTCTACATAAAAGCGAATAAGTGGACCTTGAGTTAAGATTTTTTTGTCAAAAACTCTGACTGCAATAAAACTCCACCCACATTATATATGGGTGGAGTCTGATCCAAGTTTGTTTCGCTTATAATTTTTATTTAGCACAAACTCTCTTACACAAACTTACAATTCCTTTGAAAACGACCCTTTTAACTGCTTTTGAATTAGTTCGTGGTTCTGTAAAACATGATGCTTAGTTTGCAGCTTTTGCTGTCGGGGAAAAAAGAGACTTCTGTGGTCATTTAGGCTGACAGGACTAAATCGGTGCAACGAGAGGCAGCTGCTGCTAGTTGGACTCCACCAACTGAGCTGAAGCGGAATGTGAGGTTGGAGCTGTTCCGTCTGTAGTTGTTAGTTCAATGTTTTTATTTTAGTCTTCCCTTCCATCGGCAGTTTGCTAGAACATTGGCTTAAACGCTAGAGGAGATTTGCTCCTCACTGAAAGGAGGAATGACTTTACGACCTTTTGATCATTTAATCTCCCCTCTTCCCTGGTAATAGTACATTCCAATAAGTATTTAGGGACAGGGTTTGGTTACTGGCAGGCTTTTGACTGTAGGAAGGGGGTGCCGCCAACACCTGGGCTCATTGACGTTGTGCTTTTCTTTACCGTGAAGCCACGGCTGTTTTTATCGGAACTGAAATTTCAGTGAAACAAAGCACTTTAAAACCGTTGCTTCATAATTAATCCCCTCTAGAAAAAGAAGTAGTGTTCTCCGTTTTCATGCACAAACCCAGACCATCACCATGTCAGTCCATCTCGCAATACTGCCTGACTTCCTGTCTGTGGCTCTCGGCTCCGAGCCCAGTGGTTCCTACCGATGATGTAAATCTTCAAAAACGCACAAATATATATATTTTCATGTTTATAAAAAGGCTCAGTTGTGTGAAACAGCTGCCGATAGTCGCATCTGTTGGGGACTATTTTCAGCGGCGGATGAATCCACATTTGGGGCTCCAGTGAGTGTTTGGGCCAGCAGCACTGGAGTAACTAAACTCCAGTGTGTCTTCATGGTGATGAAGGAACAACAGTGAGGCTCACTGGTGTGTTTTTTGGAGCAACAATGGAGCTCAGAGGATATATCAGACTGTGATATACACAGTACTTGTTAGTAGATACATGGGATTTGGTGACATTCAAAAATATAGAATATAGAATCTCACCAGACGACTCCTTTGACTTAAAGACTCCTCAGCTCCATGAAACATTTGGTTTTATTGACAATTGACAGGTTTTCTCCCCATAAATGTGAACCTCGTTGGCTTTTATGTCTCCGATCATAAAGCTAATGTTGTTGTTGTTCTTTTATCTCCTCCCACTGGTAAACTTGGTCCTGTCACCTGTCCTTAATGCTGATTCTGTGAAAGCGCCTGCCAATACCTTTTTGACCTCGAGCTCCTTGATGCAGCAACAGTGCCCTAAACCGTCGGCTAATTCTTTCAACAATATCTGCCTCTCTATCCTCGACCACACGGCGCCTCGTGTAAAGAAGAAAGAAGAAGCTATAATCCTTCATGGCTCAGTGAGCACACTCGGCCCTCGAGAGACGATGCAGAAAAGCTGAACGCGTATGGAAGGTTAATAGGTTACAAATCTCAATTGACATCCTGAGAAGTCACATGATCATCCATCCAGACTGCTGTTTAAAAAAAAAAGGCAAGATCAGCCTACATTCCCATAATTATTGATTCTGTTGTGTGTGGTTCTGAACTTAGCCCCGAATTGAGGATTTACAGAGTTGTCCATGCCTTTCTGTAATGTCCTCTACGGAGGTATTACTCAGGCTTCCCGCCATCGCTGTCAGTTCGTTCAAAATGCTGCTGCTGCTGCTCGGACTGTCAGCGGTTCAAGAAAACAGGGTCATAACTCCTATTCTGACCTCCCTGCATTGAGTTTCTGTTCATCTTCGCATTGACTTTAAAATGTTGTTGACCTTCAAGCCTTCACATGACCAGGCCCATAATTATATCAAAGATCTATTAACCCCTTATGAGCCTGGGCGCCCTCTTACGTTGGCAGGCAGTGGCTTGCTGGTCCTTCCCAGAGCCCACCTGCTGACTAAATCTGGGCCCCCGAAGCTCTGCAATGACTTGGTTAGGTTTGCAAAATCTCACTGCTTTTAAGTCCTTTTTTTTCTCCGGTGAATTTATTTATATTAGTGTTTTTGTGAGGCACTTTGTAACATTTAAGAAAGACACTATATAAAGATTATTATTATTAAGAGATTATGTTCAGTCAATTCACAATAAGATGCAGTCAAAGTCCCGTCCAAATGTTCCACAGCAGGTCAACACAGAACACTGTTGCATACTTCACAAAAATTCTAGGAAACATTTAAAAAAAGCTGTGACACGGGTTATATTAATGTTTCAATTTCAATGCAGGCCTGTTGTAGGCTGACTGTGCACGGCACGGGTCATTATGTCGAGTGATATTAAAGTAAACCCACAACAGTCAGGCTTGTGGTTATTAAATGTGTGTCAGGAGCCCAGGCAGGTGGGGTGTAACATGAGAGCCAAACTGCTGCATTAATATAAATGCACAGTAAACCTCAGCCACCTGGGCAAAGAGGGGCTGCAGGACCCTCAGCGCCTGCTTCCCTGCAGGTTTGGTTGAGTCGTCGTAAAAAGGAGGTTGCCAGTCATTTTTAAGAGCAGATTTTGATTTGACTTTGATTTTTGGCCACATGGCCGGCTGATCGCTGAGCCTCCTGAGCTTTGTCTTTTTTTGTTTCAAGAAAATACATTTTCACAGTCAATATTTTCGATGAGAAAATTAAAATGGGAATTCAGTTGACTGGTTGAATGGAAGCTGTGATTTGTGGAGAAACGATGTCTTTTTACTGATCTCTCATTTTCCCTGCAGGGGTAGAAAACATTAACGTGTCTCAGCGTATGTTAACTCCTTCAGTTTCCTGCTAATGTTTCAGAACTGCGGGAGAAAATGTACTTTCTAATGCGAGCTTTTACAATGCCACCAGTATGAATGAATGTTTCTTCATTAACAAGTTAAAGCCTCCTTGGTATACATTATGTAAACCAGCACTCAATACACCTCAGGTGTGCACTTAATTCTGCTCTCCTCCTCACCAATAGTGTCATTAAAACCACATTACGCATAATAAAGGAAGGGGAACTCGCTCTGCATTGCTGAGAGCCAAAGTATATGACACACTTCTCTGAAGTGCTGCTGGGAAGACAAATTCTGGGTTCAGCACCTCACAAATGAAGAAATGCAAATCAGAGCATTGTATCAACACTTTTTTATTACCAGGATGTAGAGTGGGACTCTAAATGTGAAGTGATAAGTGTGATGGGTATGAAACATGCATGTGGAAGCCAGTTCAAACCTTCCTGTTTTCTGGCTTCACGTGAAGGGTTTTCATCCTGAGTGTTGTTTTATGACATTTATTACTGTCTGTTTTGAATTTATCAAACAGATCGGTGTGTGCAGGCTGAAGCAGCATCACCTCCAGCTCCCTTAATGTATCAAGCGGTGTCCCCCAGGGCTCGGACGTAGGACCGTTCGTATTCACAATTTTATATGAACGTATTGGTTAAAATGTGTCCAGTGAAAATGTTTATTTTTATGTTGATAGTATTTATTGCTCTGCTACAGCACACCTTTCATGATTTTGAAATTAAATTTTTGAATGCTGACAGGGCAGTGTAACTGAAACTTTATCTTCATACAAATACCTAGGATTCCTAATGATTCTCTTCACTTTAAGCCTCACATTCAATGTGAAGAAGTTGTTTATTTTTTGAGAAATATGTTTTTTTTTATGCAAAAGGTTGTTGCTGCTAATGATACGCCGGTGACTGACTGCGGTGATGTTAAATACATGTATCATCTCAGTGTCTTCATGCACTAATGTTCGATCGTTTATTGGTCAATAACGATACATGATACACATGTGCAGAGAACAAAGCTCAAACACACACATACAATGCGTTCCACTTTGAAATTTATCCTCTGCTTTCAACCCATCCAGCCATCCTTCTTCTGAGGGGAGCTGGAGCAGCGGTCGGCCTTCTATGGCGTCTATCCTGACCTGTCCCTGTCCTGTCTTGGTCGGGGACAGGTCAGGATAGACGCACAGCCAGGGCAACTTAGGGGTTCAGGAACACTTCGACATGTGGATGGGAGGAGCTGGAATCGGAACACCAGCAGCAGGGATGACAGTCAGATAACAACAGCTCTAATTCCGGAACCACAGCTACCTGACATATGGCCGGGAGCTGGATTCGAACCTCCGTCTCCAGGGCTGAAGCTCAACAGCATAACCTCCTGCAGCCACCCCTAAATAGTGTCTACCATGGAGCATTGAGGTTCACTACAAATCTTATTGCTCACCAGCTTTATCCGCCTGAATGATGCTGGACATTAGTGTCTCTGCTCTGAGACGTGTTCCGATGTGTTGATGATTTGGTTCTGGGGGGCGGCTGCTCACTTCTTTTCAGGGTTTGCTGTGATGCTTGAAAACTTGTGAAAGTTACCACACACTTCAGAAGGGATGGATTCTGTTGCACGATATGGGTTTTGGACGTGTGTGTGTGTGTGGCAAAACAGCTCCATGGCGCCCCCTTCAACTTAATGATCTGTTTACAAAAATGATTGCGTTTGCCGTCCCGTGAGGCTGGCAACGTCCGCTCAAGGGACGCCGCACACCCCGACGTGCACAGATCTGCGAGGGCCCGTTCATCGCGGCTTGCAGCTTTAATTTAATTTACCTCTTTAAATAAACAGAAATTGCAGGTGGTATCATTTATTGTGTAATGTTTAGACCTATAACCGTGATATTTCAGACATGGGTCAGTCCACTCATTTCAGTGAACTTGAACGCAACCATACTGAGGAACAAAGCTACAGGAGGCTAAAAGCTGTGTAAAGCAACATGAATCACCAGAAAATCAACACATATCCCCAAATTGAGCATTCATGTGACAGTACTATAAACTCTTAAGCAGAGGTTTCACAAAGCTAACCGGCCAGTAGTAAATCTACAGATTTTTGGCTGGATTCCTCAAATCCCCAGACCCCAGGGGCCCCAAAAAGCTTCAGGGTTACTGTGGCAATTAGTTTGTGGAAACCTGATTAATTGCAAATTTAATTTAAACTGAAATGATAAGGGTGTTACAGCAGGTCCTGCATCTTTACCCAATCTTGAGCCCCTGTGTTGTGGAGGAATCACTAGTTCCTGCTGTAATCTGCTTTTTAACCATTTAATGTTGTTTTTTGTCTGATTGTGCGACTGAACCAGTGGGGTTTTCATGTTTTTACTAGCTTACACTGAACGTACATCATCAAAATGACTCTAAGCTGTACAGTTTCATATGTACTCATGAGTATTATCTATGCATTGAAATCACGTGTCAATAAAACCACCTGAGGATGTTCCAAAGTTGGACCATAAGGAGGATGAACCTCATACATTCATTGTGCAGGGCTTCCTAAATATGAGTACTGGATGGTTAAAGGTGACCGTACACAATGCAGAGAATAGGAGGAACCAGGATGTGAGTAGAGGCCCCTTAGCGGGTTAAAGAATAGTCCACCGTCTGAGACATTACTGACTATGACTGAATGCTCACAATGTTAAGAAACAAAGACTTTTGGGGTTGTTGCTTTCTGTCAGAACTCCTCTTCTGCCTATGAATCTTTTTACAAGCTACGGCGAGACCAGCCAGCATCCCAGTGACAGCGAGCTGCTCGGAGGTCTGTGGTGCCGTATGGAAGCCATCGTTGAATCTGGGAAGAAATGGGATGTCCTTCACTCCCTTCCTTCCTTCCTACAGATAAAAAATAAATAAAGCCTCAACTGTTCCAAGTCTGCTCAGAAAACATGACTTCCTGTATCGCCGGGCGTGACAGACATGACAGGCGGAGCAGTTAAGCTGACACTCAGCCATCCTCTGTCATGTCGAGAGCAGGGGGAGGTCAGGCGTCCTGACAGCCGCCGGACACGACGGGCCGCTCAGCCTGACGAGTCACCTTCCATCCACCTCGCTAAACTACCAACTTCCCAGCATAACTTCCTGCCATCCCTCGCTTCTGACGGACGCTGCTGCAGACGTCACTGCGGCGACCTGCAGACAGCGGCTGTCAGGGAGGAAGAGCGGAGCGAGGACGGGGAGGGGTCGACACATGAAGGAGGACGGAGTCAAATAAAGCTAATGGCAAACGTGTGTGTGGACCAATTAAGAGCTTCAGAGCAAGACGTTTTGTCGGCTGCTCACTTTTTGTTTGACGACTATAATTTTTCAGGTTATGGATTAGATGCAGGTTAAATATACCCTACTAAAAAAAACTTTAATTTAGCTCTTTAAAGCTACGTTATCAAGGTTATATGATTTGAGTCAAATACGTGTGCAATAGGTCACAAATCCTCGAAGATTTGTCTCCCAACTCCTAGTTTGCTCCTGTCTGCTTCAGTCTCGGCGTCTTCTGGCAGCAGCAGGCAGATCTGAAACCCAAACCCACCTGTTCACCGCTAGAGACTCGAGGAACCTCTAGCGGCTAAACGCCATTAAAGCTTGAACACATGCGCACGTTCTCTTGACACAAACGCCCCGTTCTTTTAGGGCTTTCTCAAACGGCGCTCTTCGCGCCTTCTTTCGTTGAGGTGTAGCGTGTTAGTGGCAAGCTTTGGGACTTGACATTTCGTAACCATGCTTTTGTATCGGCATCTTTCGGAACCTTCAACGCTTACCGTTCTAGACTGTGTTGTACGTTTTGTACGGGAAGTCGCAGGGGAGTGACTTCAGTGACGGACATAACACGGCAATGCACGTGGGTGAGCAAGTCGGCATCGAGGCGGACTCGCTGTTGGAGGGTTTTATAACTCACTTCATGGTCTGGGATGGCACTTAACGTGTCGGACCCTCCGTGTGAATGCGCCAACGGCGTGGAAGTGGTTAGGGGGAAGGTGTAGCGGGTGGTTTGAGAAAGGTCCTGCGACGATGGCAACTTGAATTTGTCTCAATCTCCTAATGTGCCCGATTCTGTCGCACATGTAGGAGACGGGACACATTCTCACCTATTGGAAACGCTCCTCCTTTGGTTTAGGCGAGGGGCGGAGCCTGGGAGGGGCGTGCCGGAGACAGCATGTAAGAGCCCATGTAAACACGATCACATGGGTGCTAATAGGCTCAATAGTTAAAGTTAATAGGCACTCTGAAGGAAAGCTAACCACAGCCGGAGTCAAAGGCCTTCTATTAGATCATGTTTTCGCTGTACTGCCTCTCTCTGTTTGTGCAGACACTTTTTAAAGCTTCTTCTTTGACTTTGGGACATGATCTGCTTTCTGATTGGCCCCCCGGCATATTTGAAAATCTATTTGAGATGCAAATCCCGATAAGATAAGTAGACAGAAACAGATTCAGATTCTAGTGAAGTCTGATGGAGGAAGAAAACCTGTTTCTGGCAGTTTTGTTTTTATTGAACCCAGACGGGGAAATTGGTTTGTTAACAGGAGGAGGAGGAGGAGGGATTACAGAGCCAACAGTGGTGGAGGGGGGGGGAGGTAATGATGGGGGTGAATACAAATAAAATCATATTAAAGTGTGTGTGTCTTTATGATAATAAAATATTAATGAAACATTGTAAAACCGTGGAAGAAAATAATAAATGATTGATTATGACTCATAGACCTGCTGGTTAAAGTCTGTCGGTGTGGAACTCTGGAGTTCAGTTCCTCTGAACGATCCACCATCTCATTACCGCAGGTAGAGATGAAGAGTGCGATTAACAAGATTCAAAGTTCATTTGACGTGTGCAGTGCAAGAACAGCGCCGCCTTACATGTCACTCAACACGACTTTGTAAAAGCCCCGCCCACTCTGGCTTTGATTTCACTAGTGAAACATTAGATTATAATGTATTTAAAGTTGCCCTCCATTTAAAAACATCTCTCTCTTCTTGCTCCTACAGTCGAATGTTTGAGCGCCACTGTATGGTAGACGGATGTTTTCATACTATGGATCTTATTTTGGTGCAAACGTCTGTCAGCATGACACTTTTATTTTGAAGTTTAGGTGCCAGCTCTTATTCTGTGGTGCGTGTGTGCGTGTATGGCCTTTGATAACATGTCACACATAAATAAATCAAATTAGTGATGTAAATTGCTTCCATGTGTGCAGAAGATTTCTGTTCAAATATGAGGCCTTTAGGCACTTTGCGGGAATCAAACCTGTAGCCCTACCGGCTATTTCTTTTTAACCAAATCAAGCAAAAACACAGCTCGGTATTCCTGATATCCTGGCTGTGTCCCTGGATTGCTGATTGGCTCCGGCGGGCCCCGAGGTAGTCCAGCAGCCCTTATCTCAGGCTTCAGGACAAACACTGGGCGCTGCCTCGTTCCTTTCACCGCACCGCTCGCTTCAACGTGTTTCCACACCCCCTAACCAAAAGGACGTTTTATTTTCTTTTTAAAACCAGGATGAGGTTGCATAATCGCGTGCGCGGTCCAAAGTTGAACTTTGACAAGAGCAGGTGGATTTAAAACAAGAGGGTGCGGTTGCAGCAGCAGCCGGTGACTTTGAGAGTCCAAGTGGCTACAGGTGCTTTTTAAACCTCTACAATCATCTGGATGACAGTGGTATTGTGACGCTACTTGATATTCAGAGCTTGAGCGTCGGCCTCAATGACTTCCATTCATTGTAACTGGGACTCTGTCTGGCCTCCACATGCAAAGGGGGGAGAGAGACAGTCAGTCGGCCACCATACCTGCACAATACCCTCCTCATTGAAAAGCACCTTGGGATAATGACGGAGGTGCTCCTAAGTGGCTCGGTGGTCAAGAGGAAGCGGGGGCTTATCGCGGTTGCCACGGTAACCCGGCGGAGGAGAACATCAGACAGACATAGATGTCTTGTCTCACTCTCTGTGTGCTCGCCCGGCCTCGTTAGGAAACAATCTGCAGCGGTTTTCATTTGAGAGGAGGGAAAAGAAGAAGAAGAAGAAGAAGATGGAAAAAAAACCAAAAGGAGAGGAACATTGTGTCTGAGCTGATGGAGAAGAATATTTCTGCATCGGCTCGAGCCGAAGCAATTATTGACAATTTCATCATCTATGAATTCATGAACTATACTAAAATCCATTTGTCCCGCTGCCACACAGGAGACAGAATAGGGTTTAACGAGCCTCCTTCCTGTTCTGGGCTTAAATAATTGTAGTGGTGGTGCAGAAGGGGGGGGGGGGGCGGGGGTGGTTCATTCTGCTTATATTATTTCAATTTGTGAGCATAGCTGACAACACTGTAACCAGACATGGTCGTCTTCAGGCTGAGGCACAGACCCCGATCCATTAGGACACACAGAGACACACACAGACACACACAGACACACACAGACACACACAGACACACACAGAGACACACAGAGACACACAGAGACACACACAGAGACACACACAGACACAGACACACACACAGAGACACACACAGACACAGACACACACACAGACACACACACAGACACACACACAGACACACACACACAGACACACACACACAGACACACACACAGACACACACACAGACACACACACAGACACACACACAGACACACACAGACACACACACAGACACACACAGACACACAGAGACACACAGAGACACAGACACACACAGAGACACACACAGAGACACACACAGAGACACACAGAGACACAGACACACACAGAGACACACAGAGAGACAGACACACAGAGAGACAGACACACACAGAGACACACAGAGACACAGAAACACACAGACAGACAGAGACACAGACACACACAGAGACACACAGAGACACAGAGACACACACACAGAGACACAGAGACACAGAGACACACACACAGAGACACAGAGACACAGACACAAAGAGACACAGACAGACACACACGGCCACAGCTACATCTTTCTTTCAGTCTAAGCAGCAGCAGGTCTTAGTCACTCGGTGTGCAGTTGCTTGTCAGTGGCAGGAGCAGCATTGAGATACAGTCCTCCTGTGTTGAAATCTGCCATTGTAAGTAAATAAAGTTTTTAATTATTGCTAAACTTTTAGACGGGCTGAAGGCACAGCAAGAACGTCTCTGGCTCGCATAATGTGCGCAATGTGAAACTGAATATGCAGACAGGGTGTTATTTCGAGAGGGATTTGACGGCTCAGACGTGGGCATGACTTGGTGAGCCTCGGGACAACCACACCGACGGCGGGCTGCAGAGGACCGTGCGCGTCTGGCCGCACCTCCCCTGAGCCGTGCTGCGGAATCTCAAATAAAAAGTTCGAATCAAAACTGTTATCAAAAAGCGACTGAAGAGGATAACGAGTCTGAGCGGACATTTTGATGTCGGAGCTAATTGCAGGCTGGTCTCTCGGGGGATATGAACCCAGTAGGGCTCTTAGCTCTTCAGGAAGCAGTCAGCTGGTTGAACCTCGAGTCCAGAACTAAACCCAGTGAAGCTGCTTTTACCTGCAACGCTGCACACAGATGGAATCCAGCTTCCCGAACGTCTCAAATGCGCCGCAACTTTAGCCACTTTCTGCAGTCCGGCTCCTGCACATTTACACGGCCATCGTCTCCAGCGCACTTTTTTTTCCTTTTTGTTGCAGTCAGAGTCAACTTTATTGTCAATTTCTCTACATGTACGTGAAGAGGGATCGAAAATATCGTTCGTCAGAGTCCCACAGAGTACTAAAAATATATTGTGGGACATGTATCCCACACGATATTTAGTAAACGACTTAAACCGTCCTTCTGCCTCTGGATTGTGCTTCAGAGTCCTTATCCTGGTTTTGGTCCACGCCAGACGTCACACCACAGGTCAAGATATATGCATTTAGATCAGGAGAAGTACGAAACTTTGAAAGTATAAAGTTTGCAGCTTACATCTTGTTTCTGCTCCGTGACTCTATTTTTTTATAAATAATTGATTGAATAATTGATGTTATCGTTTTTGAATGTCGTTCAGATGCTTTCCTTTGCCTGTGTAAATCCCTTTTTATGAAATGTGCTGTATAGATAAAGCTGCCTTGCCTATATGTTACAGTCTATTCATAACTTTGTCATCATGATCGTCCATATTTAGTTTGAATGTTCTGTCCTGTATGAACACATATTTCCTGTCTGTCCGTCCTGCGAAAGGGTTCCCCCTCTGCTGCTCGTCCTGAACTTTCTAACCGTTTCCCTGTTGGAGGATGAAGTCGTATCCTGTACAGACTGTAAAGGCCCCTTGAGGCAAATTTGTGATATTGAGCTATATAAATATAAACGTCTTGACTATTGAGGTTCAACACCCAGCCGTAACTCAAGGATGCAAACACATGAAGAGAGCGAGCTACCCGAAGCCGGAACTAACAGACAGGCTCGCATTGCTAGTGGTCGTGAAATGTAACGCATCAAATCATAGAAAACAGTTTTTTTTCTGTCTTGTTTCCACCTCCAGACCTTGTTGTGGCAATCTGTGGAGTTTTTGGCTTGTAAATCAAACGTGACGCTCACGACATTAACGACAGGAAGTGTGTGTGTGTGTGCGCACAAAGCATGATGGGATATCTCGATGGTTGAAGTTAAAATAACTTAAATGAAAACATAAAAGCAATAAGTGAAAGTCGGCTCTGATCTTTTCAAACAGAAATTAACGGATTTTAGATATTTAATTCTACCTGTAGAGCTCTTTTATGACTTCGTGAACTTTTCTGCCCCTTGTGAATTCATGATAAATAACAAGAACTCACCATGTTAATCTTGCATGTGAACACTCTGCGCCATATCTTTACATAGCTGCTATACAAATGAGAAGAAAAATTAATATATAATTAATAATGTAGTCAGTGTGTTACTAATGCTCCATCCCAGTGTGCGTTGTTCTTGGACATATCTGCAGCTCCTGGCTGTGACGGGAGAAAAGGTTAACTGGACACGTCTTAGGTCTGTGACACTAAATGTGAATTATTCTGATGCCTTGATTTATTCCTAAGTGCCGTCGAGCTCTGCGGCAGAGGCACCGCGAGCGGTGATGGAGGCCATTAAGCAGCGATCTGGAAGTGATTATCCTTAAGACAATTAGACTGTCAGACGACTGGCAACTCGCGCTCTGAAGTTTGAATTTTTAAAAACTGGCCTGACCTGCTCTCTAAAGCCGCTCTTTGTGATCGTCGTCTCCATCGTGTCATCACCCGTCAGGCTGCGATCTGAGAGCGGCCTGCGACTCCGTCTGTCATCTTAACGAATGAAAAGGAAGGTGTATATATATATATATATATAAAAAAAAAAAGCATCGCTCTCAGTTCTCTAATGGCTGCAGATGACTGTTCACCTTTTGAGCTTAACACAGCCTGAGAGCGGCAGGTACAATTCTGTTTTTTTTCTTCTTCTCGCCATCAGACTAACGTGCGAGCTGATAATAGCTTCTCCCATCGCGGATTCATCCCTCATTCTATAACTTTCCCCCCTAAATGCAAATACACTCTGTCACATCTTTTTGACTCCCTCCCTCCCTCCCTCCCTCTCTCTCCTGCTCCTCTTCCCCCCCCTGTAGAAGCATAGCAGAGGATTAGCAGCCATGCGTGACTGATGGGGGGGAGAAGGTACGCCATCAGAATACGAAGACGAAGATCTCTCCTCCTGAAGGAAAGCGAGAGAGAGAGAGAGAGAGAGAGAGGGGTGAGATGCTGGCTCTCTCAGAAGTGTCATCCTCTCTGCTCGTCTTACGAAACAGGAATCAGGGGCTGGTTGAAGTGGAAGGAGACTCTGTTGGGGTGAATCTAATCCAATGCATGTTTCCGTGGCTGGATGTGACGCCACATCACCTGCACCGCCGCCCGAGGCCCTCATTACTGTCACCGTCTGACTCGCTCCGAGTGTGTGTGTGCGCCAACGTGTGCAAATGAAATGGTTATAAATTCCTCCAACACCTGTCCTCACAAAGTGCATTTCGATCTGAATGCTTCACGGGTTTTAAGCAAAAGTACAAAAAACTGGCAAGAAAAAAAAAAAAGAGATGTCGTTGCGTTTCTCCGTCAGGGACCAAAATGTGCAGGTGTGTGCGATTTCGCCTGGTTTACGGAGGAGAACCACTTCCTGTGGCACCCTGGCCTGCTGTGGGCCAGCGTCGGCAAAATACATTCATTAAATTCGTTTTCAGCCAAACACTCCAAATTGGTGGTTGTTGTTTTGAAAAGATGATTCTCTCGTATAGAAACTAGAAAACCCCTGACAACATCTGGGAGATGAAGCCTTTCCAGATTTGACTGCACCAGTGTTTTGTGGCCAGCTGACCGCTCGGTAGGCCCCGCCCCTCCTGGTTACTGTTGCCACACCTGTCGAGCTCCCTGTTCTTTCACTGCACATGTGCAATGTACAATAACTGGCTGGCTAGCTCATATTAGCGAAACACCATTAATGTTCCCAGCTGGCTCATTTTTAAAAGGAAGCCTCCATAAAAAGATTCTAAATACACATTTGACTGATGGCTGAGTCTGCATGTCGCCAAAAAGTCAGCGCCCTCACCAGTTGATGAGAAAATAGAGAAATAATATTGATCTTGTAGTCCTGGCATGATGAGGAGGGTAAGGAAGATTCCTGCTGATGTGATCAAACCTGTAAATATGTTAACAACCAAAATGTCCTCCTCTTGATCAGCTTCCATCGTTTCATCTGGACATCAGGGCCGGTCCTGAGGCTTGTCGCTGCTGCTAATTAAATGTGCCGTGTCCTCATTACCCAGAATCCCCTCTATCATCCAGGACACTTGCAGTGTCTTGCCCCTCTTTTTTTCTAATTGTGTCTCTGCAGGGTGTTTTGTGTGTTTTTCCCTTTCTGTTCCAGGCCTGAACCAGGCTGGAAAATCACATTTGATTGGTCTGCTGCTCTGGGATTGGGCCTTGCTGTCACATGACCTGCTGAATCAGCACTGTGTGTACACACACACACACACACACACACACTATACTGATGACCTCTCCAGAGATACGCCTGACCCCATTCTCGCTCTCTGTCTCTCAATCAGTGAATTATGAATACAAGAGTTAATTCGGGTGGGGTTCCATTTAACATAAAACAAAGGCAAATAGTAAAAATAATAAAAAGATCAAATGTTTTCACTATACACTCACATTTATAGATCACACAAATAATCATTTTATGTAGCACCTCCAGGTCAGAGGTCATTCAGTCAATAAAAAACTAATTTTAATAATTATCAGCTGAAAAGCTAATATACAATCTTCCAACACTGACTTTCAACGTAGTTATAGCTTGATCATATGCTGTTATGTCAACATGCCCCCATCTGACAATGAGTCCCACGCTACCTTCTCTAAGGTGGGAGAGCAGCAGAGCGATCGCAGAATATGAGCTCAGGTTATTTGGTATTCAGGCAGACGGTGGGCTTCGGCCAGATGTTGCTGAGTTTCTTTCGCTTTGGTGACGTCGCTGTGTTCCCAGATGTTAGCCGTTACCTTGGTGAGTACAGTATTATTATTACTGACAGATGATGGACAGAAAATAAGAGGTGTAATTAAGCAGAACTATAAAATAAATTATTTAAAACTGGTATGTTCAGGTATCATAATTCGTGTGGAGCGGCGTTTGTGTCCGCCTCGATGATGTTAGTCCATTATTCCCTGTCCGTCGGCTCTTTTTGGAAACATCTGACTGTTTAGCTGCTAAATGCTCCGCTGTGTTCACCAGCCCGTCTGCTGCTGAGCAGGAAGTGCACAGCGGCGCTCTGAGAGGCTGAGAGGGAACCGGAACGGTGGAGTCGCAGGAGCTGAAACTCACTACAAAGCCGAGCGGAGCTGCACCTCCAGCCGATTATTCTCTGATAAGCTGAAAGTGGTGCAGCAGGAGGCTCTAAAGGACTCTGACCTTTGACCTGCAGTTTGGACTCGTTCACAGCAGTTCTTCGGTCCCAGAAGCTGGACCTCGTCCCACCCGGCTCAGAAAAACTTGGATTTTAAAAACAAACTGCCACCTGGCTCATGGCAGCGGCTGAAGCGTGCTGCCACTTTGCGGCCGCTGCCATCTCTGAGTGGATCAAACCGCCACTAGCCGTGGTTTGGCGAAGGAAGCGCTGACGCCGCCGCCGCCGCCCCCCCCCCACCACCCCGGGAGAAATCAGTGGCTGGAAGCAGCCCCTGTAATTACTGGCCGCTCTGCTGCTGATTGATGCCTCTTGATGAAGTAGTTCTGTGATTGAAGAGTAACGACGCACCGGGAAAATCTATAAGAGGCCTTTAACTGCTACTGGAGAGGCGCGCCGGGATTGGCCGTCCTCCATTCTGCTGGTTAATCAGACGGCGGGCGAACGATCATCTTGGCTCATCAATGGGATCGATCACATGATAGAAGGAGCACAAACTGGTTGGGGTCGGAGCTCCTCACCTGCTGCCATTTTATTCAACGCGGTTAATTCCAGAACACTGCTGCTTTTAGATTGTGTGTGTGTGTGTGTGTGTGTTTTCATTTTGTTCAATTTCAAATACAATACAAAAAAGATTGGATGAGTCTGCTACAGAGTCTGAAAAACATTTTAACGTGTCAAACACAGCAGTAAATAATTTAACAAGCCTGAAGGTGACACACCCAAAATAAAATGGTTGCTGCCGTTGACCCCAATGGATTACAGTCGTGACCCTGGTCTCCTTTTTGAAGGTAGCCCTTTTTTAGTTTGCTGTCAGAACGTTGGAATAACTCGAAGTGACACTGGACCAAACTTCCAGTTAAAACCGTGTTTGTGTTTCGTGCTCGTCCCGACGCCTGCAGTCACAGCTTCAGTCGAACTTAGTCCTGGTCAAGTGGAAAATTTTGCATTTGGGGGGGAAGCTCACCAAAATGATTACGGTTCATCCTCTGGAGACAGTGAATATCTTAGTAAATCTTATTGAAAAGATAATCCAAGTGTTGGACTGACTGATCCATCCATCTTGTTGATGTGGTTTTGTTTGTGTAGCCCAAACTGTGTCCTCTCCTGTCCAATCAGAAGACCTGCAGTGTGCAGTGTGCAGTTCCCGTCTCTGCTGTACAGCACATACTCCAGGCGTCTTCCTCAGCCTTCTGAGACCTAGTTGCTGAGGCCGCCTAATATGTTTATTTGACTTTACATTATTAGATTATTTTGGCATAAAGCAGCTCAGACGTTTCTAACAGCCTGTGTCAGACGATCATTTTGGGGCGTGTGCGCCGAGTGTCACCGCGCCTTACGTCCTCCTCTCAGCTTCCCTAATCAACGTGGCAGATGTGGTTTTGCCTCGGCTCCCGCCTCCCCGCCTCTCCTCCCGTTGTCGTAATCACACGCAAGACTCCCATGACAGGTAGGTATTTGCACGAGATTAGGGCTGTAATATTTTGGCATTAAGGTGAATTAATACAGAAGTGAATATGGAAAATGCGGGTAATTACCAACTCTGAGGCGCTCTGAGACATTTTAGGGACATGTCAAAGGATTTTTCTCTTCCCGCTGTCTCCTTTTCCCTCCTCTGAAAATACCACCGCGGTTTAGTTTTTTGCCCCTCTCCCCTGCTGTTTTCGCCGTCTCCTCTGCTAATAGCGGCGTGACCCCCGAGCCAGCAGAGAGCGAGCGTACGACTGCGCCGTGATAATCATTGCTTTCAACCAGCCTCTGATGGAGCCGTTTGGCTTGATGCGTGTAATTGTGGCGTAATTAAACATTGACACAGGGGGCTTTAACGGAGGCC
Source organism: Gadopsis marmoratus (assembly GCA_036023855.1). NCBI lineage: Eukaryota > Metazoa > Chordata > Actinopteri > Centrarchiformes > Percichthyidae > Gadopsis > Gadopsis marmoratus. The sequence continues at coordinate 1,939 of JAVQJF010008542.1, read as the reverse complement.
TGTCAAACTCTGACCTTCTCAGCAGCTCGGAGAGGTGAACACGCCATTTGCTCCTGCTGGAGGGAGACAAAAGAGGAGGCTTGCTCTCCCTGTTGGATGTCGGTTCACAGCGAGTCCCCATGATGTGGAGGTCGTGCTCATGTTATACTCTGTGATTCATGTGTCGGAACGCAAGCTACTCCAGGTTCCTGCAGCCGATGCTTCGGTCACCAGTCTTGCTCAAAATATAAGAGTGTTCAGCCGATCCTCAGCAACGAGTACAGGACGGACAAATGCATAAACGAATCTGTATTTTGACAGTCAGCTATGAGAGTAATAATCCCACAAAAAGGATGTGATCAAATCAAAACGGAAGTCAGGACAGCAGAGTCACTGCCCATCTTCTGCCACTGGCTACAGATTGCAGCTCAACAACCCCTGATAACTTGTTTGGAAGCACTGAACATGCATTTAGGTATTTGTGTAAAAGGGATATACTCCTAATTTTGCACATCTAGCTCTTTGAATGCACATACTGTGAGGCACTATGGACAAAATGCATCTGCCAACGACGTCACGTGAAGCTATTGTGGGGATCTTCGCCGAGGATGACTTTCTCGCTCAACGTTTGTGTGACTATCCTCAGACGAGTTCTTCACAGATTCTTTTTAAGTGCCTTTTAATTTATTCTTTTGTTCTGTCACAGTTTCCTCTGCCCCGGCAGCAGAAAGAAAGACCTGGTTCCGCTGGGATCAACAGTTTCATCTTAAAGGGAGGTGAAGTAAAAACCAGCACTTCAGTTTTGTTCCAGAAGTCCTGTTCAGGGTCACGCTGAGCTGAAGCTTATCCGAGCTCACACTGGATGAGAGGCGCCTAACGGCTGGATGACATTACTCGGTAGTATCTTCCAAAAGTGTTATGAAAACAAAGGTTTTCTGATGTCACACCGCTGGTTAGGTTTAGGGTGAGATTGTTGTGTGGGTTGAATGAGCTGGGTTATGGTTAAAATAATAAGCACTCTGTGAAAGTTGAGGAACAATCCAGGTCATGGTTAAAGGGAACCAACATCGTAACGGTATCTAACAGGAAACTACCTGCTTTCCCAGTTGTGCCAATGGATCCATCCTCCCCAACCTCCTCCCTCTACAGACTCTGTGGCTCTATAATAACATATACTGAGGAGGGTCATAATAATTATGGGCCACGAGAGGCCTTTTGTCACTTGAACTAAACACGTTGTTATTGGCCATTTGCTGAAATGACGGAGGCTGTCATGTTAACGGGGCTCAAAATTGGAGGCTGTCCTCCCAGAATAAATAACCTGCATGTCACTGGACTGTGAAAGGAAAGCGACGCGCCCAGGAAAACCCTCATAGACATGGGGGGGACATGCAAGCCCTACACAAACATGTCGGTTACTGAACATCCAACCCTACAGCAGTACTTTTCTAAGCAGTACGTTGTGTGGTTCACTTCATATTTCCAGACAATGACGGTTGATGTTGTGGAAAGCTTGGAAAACAACAAGCAACCCTGAGCCCCCCCTTAGTTATGCTGCTATAGGCCTAGACTGCCGGGAGACATTCCATGATGCACTGAGCTCCTCTCTCTCTCTCACACTCTGACTCTCTTTCAAAGACTCTACCTCTCTCTCACTATCTCTGTCTCTATTTCTCTGTATGTCTGCCTCTGTCTGTTCTCTCCCTCTCTCCGTGTCCGTTTGTTTCTCTCTCTCTCCGTGTCTTCCTATCTGTGTCTCTCTCATTGTATGTCTGTCTGTGTGTGTTTTCTGTCTCTGTGTCTGTCTGTCTGTCTGTGTCTATCGATGGGTGTATATCTGTCTGTGTCTGTCTCTCTGTGTCAGTCTATCTGTGTGTGTCTGTCTTTCCCTGTGTCTGTCTGTCTGTGTCTGTCTCTCTGTGTGTGGAGACTGGATATCCGAGACGTGGTGCTGCGCAGT
>JAVQJF010008538.1:0-49582 GCA_036023855.1 Gadopsis marmoratus | reverse complement strand
GAATTTAGCCCAAATGCCCAGCAAATCAAGGGGGCGTGCCACGACGCCTGTCACTCACTTAACACGAATCTGATTGGACGCTGATGCCGCTGAGTTGGGGCTGTAAAAAATAAGCCAATTTCAATATATCCTGCGTTTTTCTTTCTATTTCCTCCTTTTTTCTTGTGACTATTTGGTTCTGTTGCTCCTCTAGGTCCCACCAAAATTGAAGAGGATCTGTTTTAAGATTTTTTACAATTATTTTATTATATTTATTGTAAAGGACAGGGAGGGCTGAGCCCTGCTAGCCCATTGATACCAGCCGCCCCAGGTTATTATAAAGGACGTGTTGTGGATGACCTTCTAAACAGTTGTAGTAAATACACAGTAAAATGTGGGTGTTTTTAGTGTGTGGCACAAGCGCCCTCTTGTGTCTGACCGCAGAATGAGCCTCCACCGGATTGGCTGAGCAGTTGTCAGGACTGTTTACAGGAAACATGGCTTCCAGGTCTGTTGGAGAGCTTCAAGAAATGGAAGGTGAGCAAATATATAAAGATGAATCCGTCGCATGATTGTATTAGCTGTGTGAACCGGCATCCATCCAGATAAACGTGTCTATTTTTATATGAGCACACCCGGCGATATGTTTTCATTGTTACTAACCAGACCTTTACCATTGGCTTGCTAGCTAACAGGCTAACAACAATCCTCGTTAGCACTCGTTAGCAGTGACTCATCCAGTAACTCCTGCTAATCTACGTCTAATTTCAGTTTCTCTAGTTGCATTGTCTAGTCTGATGGTCTGAAACGGGATTTAATGTTTAACGCAGATTGTCCGACAATATAACATGTTTCCAATTTTACCTCGTAAACCTGTCTACTACTGTAGTCAAATCAGCCACCCAGCTATGCTAGCTAACATGGTTAGCAGTGTTTACCCTGTGCGTTAATGTGAGTAAGCTAACCTTAGCTTGCAAGCTGTATCTCAGCTGGTAAGATTGAAAATTACATCCACACAGCAACTAAAACTAATCGATTTAATTCAGTGGTAGATGTAATCCCTATATAACAGAGGTTTTTTCGCAATTTTCGCATGTTACCGAGTGAAACCATGAACTAGTTACTGTAATAGTCATGGTATGTAAACCCCGGGGACAGGCTGGATGCTGCACATCACATCTCCTGACTCCTCAGTGGGCGAGGTGGAGCTGCGCGCAGTCGTTGCATCATATTACATGTGCATCAGCTAAATGTGTTAGTGATATATAATCGCACAGCAGCTCTGCATCTGTATGGTGAAATTACTCTGATCTCTTTTGTCTGCTGACTGTAGTGGACCGAAGGGGTGAGTCTGAGGAGTCTGGCGATGATGAGACCAGGAGGCGGAGTATCAATGGCGATGTGGACCCCAGTCAGCCCACAACCACAAGTAAGTCATCACATCTTCAGCACAGCCACATAGAAAGGGACACAGTTCAGCTGTGACATAATCTCAACATAAATAATCAAAAGTGTGTAGTAGTCTGTCTATATGACAGAATGACATCACCATGAGGCTTCTCAACATAAAACAATGCTTTTTGTGTCTATACCATGTTTATGAATACCCTACCTTGATGTAACCATATTAGTTTATCTGATTTATTCTTGCTCTAATTAAAGGTAAAGAAGAGTCTCCTGTTGACATGGACACCATAACATTGGACCCAGAGGAAGAGGTTAGAAGATGGTCTAAAACATTAGTGCTGTTTGGCGAAGTTTATGTCTTTATGCTTTTTAGTAAAATGTCCTTCGTCTCTAATGACTCCATTTGATCGGATGATTATAAAATACCTCAGTTGTGTTGTAGGAAGTTAACTGTGGTAGATTTTATTTGTAGAGCTTGCGAGTGTTGACGAAGTAATGTTCCTTTTTGATTAATGTTTCACCACTGTAACAGTATTGTTGGTGTCCGTTAACTACTACTATTACATATTGTATGTCATCCTAAGCTGTCTGTTTCTTTCTAGGATGTTGATCTTGTTCATTGTCGTATTGGAAAGATTGAAGGATTGGAGGTGCTACAGAAGGCTAAAGTAAGTAACCTCAGCACTTGGTGCCACTGACAGTGAGTGATGAATTAATGGTAGCAGCACAGAATTTGTTTTATTTTTTTTTGTTAATCGTGTCTGAAAAAAGAAGGGTTTACGGTCAATGATAACATACAGCTGTATCTGTTGTATCTGTTAATTGCTTGCTTTTCATCTGTCTTTTTCTACAGACACTCTCCTTACGACAGAATCTCATTAAAAAGATAGAGAACCTTGACAGTCTGAGCTCACTGCAGGAACTAGATCTCTATGACAATCAGATCCGCAAACTGGAGAACCTGCACCACCTCACAGAGTTGGAGTAAGTCTGAAGAAAACTGTATTTTTTGTCTCTATTGTTTCTGCATATTCTAGAGATTCCATCCAAAGAGGGCAAAAGACATTATGGAGCAAAGAACCCACATCTCAAATACAATTCATTCTAATGAGCATATTTGATGTCTGATCCACAGGCAGCTCGACATGTCCTTCAACCTTCTGAGGAAGGTGGAGGGTTTGGAGCAGTTGACTCGGGTGAAGAAACTTTTTCTGCTACACAACAAAATTGGCAGCATTGCCAACCTGGAACACTTAACGGGCCTGGAGATGCTGGAGCTGGGCTCCAACCGCATCCGGGTATGGCATAAAGGGCCTGTTGGGCAGTGAGAAACTTTGTTAAAACCTAAATTGCAAATCAATACTACTTATAAAAACAGGCCTTTTCAAGATTTGGTGTGAATTAAGACATAAGACATCATTGAAATGATTATGCTGTGCTTATTTGTGTCTCTTTCATTTTGTTGTGTTCACAGGTCATAGAGAACCTGGATACACTTGGGTTTTTGCAAAGTTTGTTTCTTGGCACTAATAAAATAACTAAGCTTCAGAATCTGGAAGGTTTACACAACCTGACTGTTTTAAGCATTCAGGTATTTTCATACAAATTCTCTTCAACACCTGTGTGAGTGGATGCAGGAATCAAATTGTGTGTGTGTGGAAACATTGGTTAATCATTTTGTGCACATTTATTTGCAGAGTAACCGGATTACTAAAATTGAGGGTCTACAGAACCTTGTCAGCCTGAGAGAGCTCTATCTGAGCCACAATGGAATTGAGGCCATTGAGGGCTTGGAAAACAATGTGAGTTATGAAAATTCTGCTGCCCTTTTCTGAATGGACTGAATACCAAACTGTCCATCGTGTGTTTTGCTAACTGTGCAAACATGGACAACGAAGTTAGTTCTGTACATTCAAACACTTGTTTGTTTTCCCTCACAGAAAAAGCTCACAACCCTGGACATCGCAGCCAATCGAGTAAAGAAAATTGAAAACATCAGCCATCTGACAGACCTGCAGGAGTTCTGGGTACAAATCATTTGTGATGTTGATGGTGCTTTGTTTTATTGGGCAATATTGTTACAGAGCACCTAGAGCCTCACCAATATGCCCTTTCACAACAGACATTTTCACTTGACAAGCACAGGTGTAACTAATAACATTTGCAATGTCTCTGTGGTTGAATAGTCATTTTTGCTTAGGAAGGTTCCTAACTGAGTAAGTAAAGACTTAAAGTGCTACCAGTTCAACGTATTTATGTTATTAATTATGTATTAGTTTATTGATCTAGTAAGTGAAAGGTTAAATCTTATTAATTCTTTGTATTCACCAAGTAAACCTCAATTATTGCTTAAAGTTTGTGTTTGAGCTTTGCAAGAGAAAACTAAGTGGCTCTTACTGGCCATGTTCTGTTTCAATCCCTCCCCAGATGAACGATAATCAGATAGATAACTGGTCAGATCTCGATGAGTTGAAGAATGCCAAGTCTCTGGAGACGGTCTACCTTGAAAGAAACCCTCTACAGAAGGATCCACAGTACCGGCGAAAGATCATGCTGGCGCTGCCCAGTGTACGCCAGATCGACGCTACCTTCATCCGCTTTTAAACTGCAGTGTACAATTCACTTGCCAACTTCAGTGTTCGCCCTCACCGCCCTGCCTGGCCCTACCTACAGAACAAACGTCATTTTGAAACACACTGGCCTCTCTGAATCATATAGTCACTCCATACACAAATATACATTCCAACATTATACTCACCCATGATTCACTCAACATACACGTATACACTCATTTACACCTTGATCTATGCTATTGTGTGGAAGCTTATTTATTTATTAAGCTGAATGTGAACTATGAAAATCATTTTCCCTAAAAGTACCTCATGCCCATTTCCTCACTTTTCCTCTGCACTTATTTTTCTTTTATTGTTTTGCATGTGGGATACAGTTTGGATACATCTTCTTTCCTCAACCATGCAGTGCCCAAAAGGAAAATAAGAAATCAGTCTTATTTAGCACGTTGTTGAAGTTGGAACTGCTATCATACGTGAGGAAAGGCTGGCATTCCTACTATCTGATGGGTTCTTTTGTTGTGAGTATTATTTGTTTTGGTTGGACAGGATGAGACTGTTCTCACAAGGTACACAGTGGGTAAAATAACAATTAAATAACATTGAAGGGAAAGTCCATAATAAAATATAATTTCTGTACCTATTTTAATCTTCAGAATACTGCTTATCTTCTCATTTCGTCCCTACACACTCCAAAAGTGTCCTGAACGAAGTACCAAACTTCACAGTAACAGAAACATCTAATATTAAGCTTAATATGCCACCATGCAGATTTAAATTAAGTAAAATAGTACCCTCTTAAAACTGATGAATCATTTCAATAAACTGGTATCATCACTTGCCATTTTGATGTTCAGCAGCCTCGTCTATTCCTTGTCCGGATATCTTACAACTCATAGGCCCATTTTCTGATTATTAAGAGTGACCTCTGGAGTAAAAGCTCATGATATTTATTTTTTACCTTAACATATCACTAATACATATTTGGTTCTCTTTTAACGTTGGGTAACATGTACATAAGTTTGATTTGAACTGATAACATTAAAATGTAGATTGTTTTTTAAGTGAATTTACTTACTAGTGGCAGGACTGAAATTGTGTAAGTGTTGTAAACTAATGTAAGATAAATTACTTCATGCTCAGACAATTTTTTAAACACATTTTGAGGTTTACAAATTTAAAATGTGTAAAGACACCACAGTGACACATTCTGCAATATTCTCATTTGGCCTTCATTATTGCTTAAAAATAGATATTCAGCTATGTCTAAGATGACCACCTTAAACAGAAAAACTGTATATAAGGCTTGAGTACAATTTACTCCTATTTAAAATTGAAAAGTGATGCAGCTTTTATATTAAAAATAATTTCCCACCTCAGGGCTACAAGGTCAAATGTGGAGACAGTACAGAAGCATTCAATGCATTACTGGGTTTACATGGAGAATGCTAAGCTAAGTGCTGTCTGTGCAATATACCTGCGTCTATAGTGGGCCTTCAAATTGTTTAAAGTGGCCTCAATTAATATTGAACCTCCCTTTGTAGGTAAGAAAATAACAGCATAATATGCAGGTTTTTAGCTGACAATTTGCTCTTTTTCAAAGGAACTGTGATTATAATCCTTTTAAATCCAATGGTTCATGGTTAGTGATCTTGACCATAAATCAGCTGTAGAACATTTATGATCGCATATCAGACTATCAGCAAAACTGAAGGACATTGTACATTATTGATATGAATGTAATGTTATTTTATATTAAGACTGAACTATAATTACTTTGCAATTGGCCACCGGGATTGGAAGTGTCATATTGTGTATTTGTAAATATAGTTTGGACATCTTATGTTGTAGAAAGTCAGTGCCATCATCACCTTCCCTTTGTAAAGTGAAATCCTTTGTTTTTCTTTTTGTTGTTTATGCCGGGCAGCACAAGAGATTTGTGTGAGATACCATAATTAAGATAACTTGACCTTCATTGGTCACTGAATGAGCACTTATTCAAACTGCTTGTAGCTCATTGTTGTTAAAACTGAGTCTTCAGGTTTTGGATGCTGTTTTCAAACTGAATGTATTATGCAAATAATAAAATTACAGTACTTAAAGAGCAAGTCTATGCAGTTTTATTATGTATAATATTTGCCAATGCAGTACAATTTAGAAATTTCATTTAAGTATCATTTAAGGCTTTCATACATAACCCTTTATTTGAACTTTATTTATAATAAAGAGGTACAACAATAGTGATTCAAAAACATTGTAAAAAAGGTAGTGCAAACTTTGAACAACCCAGGGGAGTGCATTAAGTCCCATTAATTTAAATGGATTTCAAATTCAAATTAATTTAAATTATGAAAAGCCTTCATAGCCTTTTTGTTCTTAACGTCTTTAATTAAGGTGCCAGTCAATGTAGATTTATGGACGTGAAATTTACCCAGATTGATGAGCAACTGAATTATGTAGAAATTCACTTCATCCCACTAATCACAAGCAACAACATCACATCAAATACATCAATCAGCACATAACACCCATTTTCCTACTGCTAAAACGCTTTTTTTTTTTTTTTTGCATGAAAAACAAATGAAAAAGTGTCTCCTATCTCAACTTCCAAATTGTTATACTTCTTTTGCAGACGAAATTTGAAATTTAAAAATCTTAAAGGACACTTAATTTACTCTGTAACTAATGCTGTTTTTTCTTGAATGCAGCAAATCCTTTCAACTGAATATCACCAAGTACAGAGAAAAAAAAATTATATTGCTCCGGAGCTGCAACACAGTTCAAAGCATTTCTAATGTGTCTGTTATTGCATGGTTTAATTTGAATATCAATATCTCTGCATAAACTGAAGCGAGCCTACGAGAGCTGCGTAACAGCGCTGCGTTTTGTGAATGAATTTCTATTTACTTCACTACATGGACCACAATGCACCACAATCCTTTGGTGACGCATGGGGCTCGCGCCGCGCCAGGCTGGGGGAAAAGGACGGCGTTGCGCATGCGCCACATTTATGTTGTTGTTTGTGGCGGTAAGATGGCGGCGCTCGGAGACACCTCAGCTCCGGGGGTTAACGGGTTAATACAACAATTCACAGCAATAACAGGTAAAAATAACCGCTTATTTTGCCTTTGATCTATTAAGTAGGTTTGGGTTATTCAACAGGAATGGCTCACTTGTCCAGCAAATCACGAAATTGGTGCGCAGGTAAGAAAACGGACGTTAAGTCTTGCTCTGGCCCCTGCGCTGTCAATGCTGTGCAGAGGGAAAAGGCATAGCCAGCTAACTTGATAAACTCAAGTGAAAGACTCCGAAAAAGGACCGTGAAACCCCCAGCTTTGAATGATATCTGCCACAGTCACTTGTAAATGTCAGATTGTCTCTGTGATGCTCATCACAGACACTATCTCGCCAGCCTAGAGGTGATTTCCTGCTCCTCGTTGCTTTGCATGTTGTTTGATAGTGTGGAATGGACGTCGGCTGTGCAACATTTTCCCTTCTTCATCACCAGCCAGGGTTCGTGGTGTGTTACTGTCATCTTCACTCTTGACTGTGGTGTGAACTTCACTTCGATTAGCACACTGTCCGTCCCCGGCTACTCGCTCAGATGTCCTCGGTAGTTTGTGTGCGCTTTGACACGGCGGACAGTGTTTCAGTTTTAAGTAATTTCACCGAGACAAGAGGAGACTCAGTTCGGGGGCTGCTGCTAGACTTGGAAAGTGAAACGGACATGCGCAGTACGCACGGAGCGATCGTTTTAGCCAAACGGCGCTGAACGCTTTAAAAAGAAAAGACTAAAGTTAATCCTCGGATCAAGTGTTTTCTCACATAAAAAAATCATTTAACAGTTTAACGCATTGTTGCGATTCACGATCTCAAGCCACCAGAGGACAATTCTGGTGTTTTTGCACGTTGTAAGGCTGTGGACTACAAATCACGTAGCTTGCACGTTAGCTACATGACTGCCTGCTGTTTCCCAAAGCACACAATAGTCTTTTTATTAGCCTGGATGCATTTCGTTTCATTCATTTAATCCCAGTGCAACATGCAAAGACCTTTTTGGAGATTATCCATATTTATAATATGTAATGAAATCATTGTTGTTGCATTTCATAGGACCCCATAATTGGAAAGTTTCATTCTGCATTCACACACAATGAGGATGTCGTTTTGACACAACCAATACTTAACAGGATGTTCACATAGGTACTTCGACTGGCCTATTTCAACTGTGTGCAAGTATGCATGGTCACAAAATAGTGCGAACGCCAGTGGCCCTCTGAAAGGCAAGTAATCGGACAAAAAAACTAGTATATATTGATGATGATAATAATAATAATAATAGATTCTCTAATAACTAAATTATAGGATCCTTAAACACAAATATTTGATAAGATTAAAACAAATATATATCCATGATATCACAACATAGTACAATGAACTGAAGCCAAGGGTCCTCTTAAAGGCAAATAATCAAACAGAAATTGTATGCTACGAAACGGTGAGGTTAGCAGTAATGTATACATGATGTGTAGTAAACAAGCGACAACATGCAAAAACCAATATAGTCCTTTTTATATAGGTCATTTCAATATATTTCAGCAGAGGATCTGTGGACGTCAAATTCTATTATGTTACTGATGATGTGCAGCTTTCCATCATAGGCACCTTTTACCATAAATTACAGTTCTCTTTCACAGCATTCGTTTTGTGTCTCACATTTGCGAACGCTACAGTTTTTATCTGTAAATGTTTTTCAACATCAGCATGCCTATATGTTCAACACTGTTTTAGGGGCTACGGAAAGTGTAGGAAAACACATGTTGGAAGCATGCAGCAACAACCTGGAGATGGCAGTGACCATGTTTCTGGACGGAGGCGGGATTGCAGAGGAGCCCAGCACCAGCTCCAGTTCAGCAGCCTCAAGCAGCCGAGCTCCCCCTTCAGAGTAAGCTGATATTTCTCTTTACATCCTTGTGTTAGACAAATGTAAAACAAAGTCTTGAGACCACATTTTAGTATCTTAAAGAAACACTCTCTGGTTTCTTTGAGAGTTGTTGTGAGCTGGTAGGAATGTTTGGGGCTCAGGGCACTGCTGTGTTTTGGGTTGCTCCTGGGTAAGATAATGAAATCAGAGAATGTATCTTTATAACTTGACTGATATTAGCTTCTTTGCTCCCTAGAATAATACTTTATATGTTGCCTTCTGTCTCAGTGAAGTACGAGCACCCATTCCCCAGAAGCAGGACATATTGGTGGAACCAGAACCATTGTTTGGAGGTATTGTGCTGCCTCTTTTCTTATTCGACCCCATGCAAACTAATGTTAAATTAAATTGTTGTTACTGGCTGTGCTGTTTCAGTCATCTGCTGAATGTGACTTTTGATGTGTCTGTTATACATGCAGTGCCAAAGCGAAGAAGACCTGCTCGATCTATATTTGATGGTTTCCGAGACTTCCAAACAGAAACAAGTGCGTAAATTCAACCTTTCCAAGCTTAAAGAATCTGGTCGGTAGCGAATGTGGTATAGCTTAATGCTGCGTAATCACAACCAACAAGACAATGTGTCACTTTTCTCTCTGTCGAAACCTTTTTCACTGTGTCTTTGCTTCCTTTAATGACTATGAGTGCTGTTATTTTCCTAGTTCGCCAGGAACAGGAGCTGCGTAACGGTGCCACGGTGGATAAGAAACTGAGCACCCTGGCAGACCTTTTCCGTCCCCCCATTGAGCTCATGCACAAAGGCAGCTTTGAGACAGTGAGGAGCCACTCTCTGGTCACTTTACACCACATGCCTTTATTCCGTTTGTGTGAACTTTCAGTGACATTTCAGATTGCGACTGTGTAGATCCAGAGGTGGGAAACTGTGTGTGCTGCGTATGGAAGTGCAGGAGTATCTAGGCTGTCATTTTCAATTATGCGTTTTCCCTCTCTGGTTGAATGTGCACTCATAATATTTGTGAAATCAGTTGGCATAGTGTGTAAAATGAAAACCCGCACACCCACCGTGACATGCGCTCACATAGCACTGACGGAGATGCTTATGATGTTCTCCATAAAGAGACACATGTTTTACTCAATGAATTTGGTTAATTGTCTTCCATCCAGCTGTAGCTTAACCACATATTCCCTTTTGGTTTTCATCCAAATATGCCAATTAAACATTCTCGTTGTGCAGTAACTGACTATATCCAGCTTGGTTTCCTGCATTTTTTATAATTCTATGTTTCCTCTTGTGCTTATAGGCAAAAGACTGCGGACAACTGGAGAACAAGTGGCTAATGATCAACATTCAAAATGTTCAGGACTTTGCCTGCCAGTGCCTCAACAGGGATGTTTGGAGTAACGACGCAGTGAAGACCATCATCCGAGAACACTTTATATTCTGGCAGGTACGCAGAGTCAAATCCAAGAGTCAAACATGGCCTGTGATGCTTTTCACCTTCCTGAAATTAATTTAGTGATGCAAAAATGGAAGCCGTCGACAGTACAGCAACAGAAAAGGTGTGTAAAGTAGAGCAGAACACTGCATAGCAGTCCCCCTGATGGCTAAAGTGGAAAAGGTGGCATCAGAATCAGGTATATATACTGGTGCATAACAATAAACATAGTATTTAGAAAATATAAGAAAGGCAAAGCAAGTTCTGCAAGTCAAGAAGCATAAATGTAAAATTGACAATAAAATGTGAAAGAATATTGTAAAAAATGTGTACAATATGTTATTTAAATGACAGAGCTGCACAGCTGTGTGCAGGGATGTGCAAATTAATCACAGGCGTATTAATAAAGAGAAGATTCTTCTACTCTAGAAGTCTTGAGATCAGCACACACAGTCCCACTTTGTCCAAGTCTCATAATGCTAATATTCACATACATGTCACGCAACTTAGGTATATCAGGGGTGAGGTTAATTTCTGTGCTCTATTGTGCATTTTCCTTCATTTCAGGTATATCATGATAGTGAAGAGGGACAAAGATACATCCAGTTCTATAAGCTGAACAAGTTTCCCTATATTTCCATCCTCGATCCCCGCACTGGTGAGTGTTTATGGGAAGTGATGCTTGATCTCCAATGACACCATATATCTGCTGTTTTTTGGGGTGCTGTTATTTTTGTAGGAGGACATCACATCCCTCCTGCATACATACATTTAGAAGATAAGACCACAGCATTAGGAGAAGTCACTTAAAAGCAACATTACACAACATATTTGAATAATGGTGTGTCACTGAGCAAGAGATCCTTGTATGATTAAGTGATGGGATCAATACAGGCTAACAATAGATAGGCTGTTCAGTAAATAAATAATGAAGGTGAATGTGAACTGCATTGTCACATGTGTAACCGTATAAACGGTGCGACAGTGCCGTCAGTGAGCAGATGTCTCAGCAGTTTACATCTACAAAGTAGTTCTAAGTCCTGAACACTGCTTTTGCCAATGTGTTTTAGTTATTGACATGTGCTGTTCAAAACATGTTCACTTTAGGTCAAAAGATGGTGGAGTGGAACCAGCTGGATGTGGCATCGTTCCTGGAGCAGGCGACTGGCTTCCTGGCAGAGCACGGGCAGCTCGATGGGCCATCCTGCCACGCACCCCCTGCCAAACGAGCTCGCTCTGTGGGTCTCTCATCTCATGTGTCACCTCTCTATCTTTGCCTCTGTTGGAATGTCCTCTGTCTTCTCTCGGAATTATTTATCAATTGTAGAGCTATTAGCTGGGATTTTGGTTATTATATGTCGTATCATGATACAACTTCATTGTCTCTTTCTGGTCCTAAAGGCTGCATTACATTGTTGGCAACTTACTACACTGTTTCTATCTGCTTGGTCATCAATCCCTTATTACTGATGGTAGCTTCTCAAAATCTACATGTGTCCTATACTCTGAAAGGACCGTTAGTCACCCCCCAAATATTTCACACTATAATATATAACATAATATAGATGTATTTTGAACATACATTTGATATCACACAACCATGGCAAGCGTATGAAGTTTTGCCACATTTGTGTTATTGTGTTTCCCAGCTCTTTGATTTGTTTTCTACAGCTGCTCACTCTGCGTTCTGTTCTAGGAGAGTCTGATTGATGCCAGTGAAGACAGTCAGCTGGAGGCGGCGATCCGAGCCTCCCTACAGGAGACCCACTATGAGTCCTCAAATGCCCCCGAAGTCCCCGATTCCCCCCGATCAGACGACGAATCGGATGCCGAGCCTTTCTCTGACAGTGAGGGTCCCATCTCTGTTGATGGCTCAGACAGCGAAACGCCAGTGCCCCACGAAGAGAAAAGTTCTACCAGCAAACACACCCCACTCCTTCCGGCTGCTGTGGCCCAGCAGCGTCTACATCCCGACAGTTCCACTTCTTCTCACAGAAAGTCCCCATACAAAGAAAACAACCACAGTCACAAGAAAGAGGAGAGCAAAAAAAACCACCTGGAGCCCTCAGCTGCTGGTCCCCGTCATCCTCATCCTGACGCAGATTCTGGAGGGAACCACTGTACCCCAGCGGCTGAAAACACTGGACCTTCCAAGACGAGCACCACCAAAATTATCGACGTTGACTGTCCTGATGACAATGGTACATAAATGAGTATTTCTAAACATGAAACAGTTATAATGAGGGTGTTTTTTCCTGCAAGTTTCTGATGCCGGTGGAGCTTGTCGATAGGGAAGGGAACATTAAGCAAGACGAAGAAAGGCTCAGTAGTCTTCACATTTTCAGTAACAAAATGGAAAAGACATTTCCGCTGCAAACCTTCTTCTCACCACAGAAGTGTGTTTACGTTCACATTAACTGTGAGATCTCACAATATTCTAGCTATATAGCTAGCTATATACTGTATTTCCAGGGAATAATGATACAAAGACCTAGTTTTATATGCATTGACTGGACACGTGCGTTTAAATATTTGTATCTATCTAACAGCAGGTGTGGCTAGTTTTTTCCTCCACTAGAATTCAGACTGCATGTTTATGAAAAATGTTTACCACCATGTTTTGTTTTGTCTTTTCCTCATAGGTCCCAAAGCCAGGTTGATGCTCCGTTACCCAGATGGACAGAGAGAGCAAATTTCCTTGTCTTCTAAAGCAAAACTTTTGGTGAGAACACACAACAATATCTCAATTTGATACATTTTGGGAAATTAACTTTTCCTTTGTTGCTAATAGTCAGATGAGAAGACCGATGCCACTCTCATGTCTGTACACTAAGTATGTAGTTGGAGCCAGGAGGGAATTAGTGTGTGTGAGGGGTTATGTGTCAAGACTATTTTTTGGCCTGCACCACTTGCTCGACTCCAGGAAGTTTATGCTCCTGGCCAAGAAATAATCCAGTCCAGAACTCTACAGCAAATTGTAATTTTTACACTTGCGATATGACGTGTTAATTGGACAACTTTAGAGGTGCTGGTAGGTGGATTTTTATAAACTTGAGCTAAGCTAACTGGCTGTATCTATTTATTTACATACAAGTATGTTATCAGTCCTCTTATCCAACTCCGAGAAAGTGTATTTTCCAAAATGTCAAATTATTGCTCTGAATACAATTGTGAAAAGTGAGCATTTCCTCTTCATACCCATTCAACAGTGAATATCATCACATGAATACTGATTGTTACTAGACATCTTTCACCTCTGCTATATTACCCTCTCACTTCACAGGCCCTCGTAAGACACGTCCAGTCCAAGGGTTACCCTAATGAACGCTTCGAACTCGTCACCAACTTTCCCAGAAGGAAGCTCGCCCACTTGGACTATGACATCACGCTGCAGGAGGCGGGGCTTTGTCCACAGGAGACTGTATTTGTGCAGGAGAGGAACTAGCCTTGACAGACACTCACTTTTGCTTGTCTGTATCTCTCTGATAGACCTCACCCTATCATCAGTGATCTGGGACGATGTTACTGGCCTTGATCACATAACCTTCTGTTCTCCTGGAATTAGGCTTATTTTTTTTTTAGCCATTTTTGTCTCGACAACTCTTAGTGGATGGACTACTTTCCCCGCCACTCCACTAGTCTGAATACTGACATCTCTGCTGACAGCCTACTCCCTTTTTAGTGCTCTACAATTGTCCAGTAAGGTGTTACGGATGCCAGCACTCTTTCATTTTTTTTTTATGTGACTTATTCTTTTCTGATGTAGGCTTCATTTTGTTTTGAACACTGAGTCACATCAGGACAGAAAATATACAATATAGCTCATATTCAAATAAAAAATACCCAAATAATGGATCTGTAATTCATAACGAGGCACCAGGGACTTGTACAAAAAAGACTTTTACTGCCCGTAAAGGGCGTTAAATGTCAGAGTTTATTTTCTAGCTCTTGTTATTTTCTGTACCTGGGGAAAGGTTAAGGAATGCTCATTCTTGTTTATTTTGACCCAAATTTGGTCTCTCACATGGTCATTGTTTGAACGGTTGTAATTATTTGGAAGGCAGGGACACTTAAGACAAAATGTCCGAAAATTCAAAAGTCAAGGAAATGTGTCGGGCATCTGTGACACACTTGTGTGGATCTGAGAGGATTTGGGCTGATCTGCACATTTTTACTCAAGTTTCTATTAGCTAATTAGAGACTAGTAGATTGTTTTTGGATTTCAACTTTTGATACAGAAGGGAATGAATGAAGGGTGGTACATCTCATCAGTCGGACCTACACTGTACAGAGATGGCTTAGAGAGACTGCTATTTAGCTGTAGTGATTGTTTCCTTTCTTTTTTATATGCTGCCAAGAAAATATGCTGATGTTGAAATATAACCACCAAAAACCAAGAGAGATTCTGCTTGGTCTTGTGTTATGTTTTTCTTTTTTATTATTATTATTATTATTATTAACTGTTTTGGCCTTTTTAAAAATGAGCTTCACAGTCATGATGTGATGGGACAAATGTGTAACAGCTTACAACCCAAACAAATATCAAAACTAATATAGAAAACAAATGTTGTAGAAAAAGAAAAGCAGCAACTCCTGAGAACCAACTGCAACAGCTGAGAAAGCAAATGTATAGTGGACTGCACCTGTCTAACCTAGCAACTTCATTTTTATGTTTTCTTAGTTGCTAGCTAAGGCTTCCATGTCAGATTTCCCGATGTGTTGACTGTTAGGCCTACATCAAGACTGACAATGACAAAACAGCTATATGAGGAGTGTCTGTGCATCAGCCGCCCCAGAGTCCAAACAAGTGCCTCAACGGACAGTTGGCATCTGGAGTGATGAGGTCTGGATCACACGGTTCGAGTTGGACCTTTTTAATATATGGACTTTAATAATATGACATATGGACAGCTGGTGGCAGTAATGTGCCTTAAAAAGCAACAATTCTTCAGTAAATAATGAGAATAATATCACTAGCCAGTGTAAATAATGAAGGTTTGAAAACATTTAAATGACCTTTTATGAATTAGGGAATGAATACAGTATGTTTCACAAGAAAACTACAGTTGGTCCTGGGGAGTATAGCTGTTGACCTTTTTCTATTCAACGTTTCTTAAGTTTTTTTCTGAGCGCTATAGTCCTGGATGAATGGAGGTGATCTGTGTTGCCGTGTCAGTTTACTAATATAAGAATAAGTTATATAGTAAACTGTCTGCTTTTATCACATTGCTATTCAAATACATTTATAATTACAGGCCTTTTATTGATTATTTTTTATATTTGGGTTCAAAATTTTGTCCCAACAGTCAAAATGTTTTCATTGTTAAGAAGGGAACCATGAATATAAGCTCGGGTATAACTATTAATAGCAATACCAATAACTGAATTTCTGGATATATACACTTTTGTAGATAATATGGGATTGAACCTTAAACCTGTGCCCAATTCTTATTGATAATTGTGGACAAACTGTTCTCACTTTGAAGTTTAAAAAAAACAAATAGGGTCAAGATTTGTCTCTCTCATCCGCAGAAAAATAGGTGAGCAGTGCTACAGTACTTAAGAACAAAAAATTCACATATCTGTTTTGTCTCTAGATCACATTTAGTGTAGCGCCTTAGAAAAAGAAAATCATGTTCAAATCATTTTTTTATATTCCCCTCTGAATGAGGGCCCCAACTGATAATAGTAACCGTGTCTGTACAGGGCAACGGTCAAGAGTTGAAAGAAAAGGACTTGCAGCTGTACAAACAGATGAGGACACTGACTCTGTCTCACTGTACTTGCTGTGTGGGTGCTACATGAATTGCATTTCTTCACCACCAGTTTTTCAGTGTCATGCGCAAAATGAGGGTGATGGGAAATGTGCTGGCCATGAAGTAGTAGAAGAGTACTGACTTGTCCCCCATATGTTAAAACAACCATAAAAACACTGTATTTCCAATGAACAGCTCCCTCGAATACTGAATAAAGGGCCGGACAACTCTGGCAAAGCAGGCAATAGAGATATCAAGTAATCCTTTGCACAATAACGTCTGGAATTTAGAAAATCACCTGTCAAAATGTCATCTTTAAATCAGTGAACTATCTACAGTATATTGCTTTGGATCGTTTACATGTGAAGCTTGTCTTGCTGGTTTTGGAGCTCTTCAGTTATAAAAATGTTTCAAACCCAGCTGGGAAAAATACCAGCAGGCTTAAAAGTGAGAATGATCATATTTTCTGTAAAAGCTGAGTTTTGAGGAGGAAACATTTCCCCCCCTAACAGCGATCACCCGCATTAAAGGTTAATGAGGTAACAGAACAGCGGCCGTCAAACCTGCTTGTTGGAGGTTTTGTCTGTTGCATAAGAAGGATGTTGACCCCGGTCACCGACGGCCCTTTCAGCCGTCAGACCTTTTGGACAGTTCTCCGAATGAAGTCAATGGAAGTTAATGTGTGATCAATGAGATTAAAGGGGCACTCCGTATTTTAAACAAAGTTCACTTTATTTGTCACAGGGTATACTATTCATCCTCTTGTGTACTGTGGCTCTGGAGGAGCTTTCCAAAGTTAGAAAAAATAATCTTATTTAGTTTGAGTATGTTTATATATATATATATTTTTTTTTACAGAAAGCCTGCATTTAAAACTAGAGGAGTATGAAAGAAGTGGGCTTTTGAGAGGAAAGGGTGTCTAATGAAGCACTATGAGTTGCATTATGTCAGGACATCTCTGACTCGGTTACATACATTTTTACCATTGCTTTTTTTAGTTTTTTCTGTCTTTTTTTGTCTTTTTTGTTTTTTCTGTCTTGTCCCCGAACTTCATGGCAGTGCAATACTATATCACCTTTCAAGTACCTATATGCAGATGACAGGAGATTTGAATCCACACACTGACCGGTGAAATCTGTTTTTTCAGCGTACTTCCTCCACCACTGCAACGGTGTGGTAAGAGCTCATCTTTGATGTCACTGTGAAGAACATCATGAACAAATCAGAGCAGCCTGTGTCTGTATTTCCTGATTAACAAGCCAGATGTGTTTTTCTAAAACCTGTCGCCATTTTTAAGGAGTCTCATCATATGCGGCTATCGAGATGAATCATCATGGGCTGAGTAGGTACACTCGACTTTTTACTCCCACTCAAGTACAAAATGCACAACTGCTCCCCCTGGCATCACTTTTCTTTCATGTAGTGGCACATTTGTAGGGTTTTTTTGTACAATATTGTATGTATGTGTTGTGCATTTCTCACATTCTCGAGGCTCACCACAGCACGCAGAGCCCTTTGTAACAGACTGAAAGGGTGTTTGTGTGTAATGTCCAACCTATAATGCCTTGTTAACCCCCTGCTTTGCATGTTGCAGGAGAACAATCATTGATGATAGGCTTATCTGCTCTGATTTAGCACAGTCAGGATGGCCTACTGGACTGTAATCACCAAGGGATATGCAGCCAGTCACAAGAGACCAAGAGTATATTTCAGGAAGCTGGATTACAAAATTCTTCAGAAGAACATGAGTGATTATTGATTAATAGCACAACATTTTCATGTTTGCTACTACAAATAGAAATCTGAAACATTAATTTATCGCCAGATACATTTCTTTCCTAAAATTCTACTAGCATTTTTAAATTCATACAGCCAGTGTTTTTGTCTGGTGCCTCAGTGCAGTGCATGAGCCTGATTTAAACGTCACCTTGTGAATGAGTACAGGACAGTAATGTTATTGGCTCGCCAGTTGTGTTCTCAAGAGGCGTCATTACAGTAATGTGGCTGAGTGACGTGTCAATGTAGACTGACAATGGCACAGTCATTTGTGAGTGTTCAGGAAACTGGCACGGAGATAAAGACTGACAAGGCAGATAATGCAAGTCAAGTAGTTGTAATCAGTCAGAGAGCAAGAATACTGTAAAGGCAGCGGACAACACCAGTGGCTGAGGCAAGCAGACAGAGCTAAAGAAATAAAACAGGCAAGAGCTCAAACACACAGAGTACCTCAATATTTTGTGTAATCGCCCTCCTCCACAGTGTTGTCCTCAATGTCTGTCAAAAACTGAGCTGTGAATTTAAAGCGACATAGACAATCTGGTAAAGAGATGAGTGCTGGCTGAGGAGAATATACACTGGGTCTGATGAGTGTAATTGGGTGTAATCAGGTGTGAAGGCAGGCCAACAGTCACATGATGAGCTATGGTGGGAAACACACTGGTGGACAGGTGAGGAGTGACAGGGGATGTTAAGAACTGGAATAAGCAGAAAACAGTTAACATCCTGTCACATTTGTATCCTATTTTATTGTCAGCAGTAAATAAAATTCATCATTTTGTTTTCAGTTTTTAACATGAAATGAGCATTCAGGCACTACACTGAGAAAGCATGAAATCAATCATCTGTGAGTCAATAGATGTGTAGTGCTATTCCTGATCAAATGCCAATTTCAAGTATAATGTGCACTGCAGTCACTCCTTTCATGATCTCCTGTATTCCTATTGATAGCTTAAGTCACTGAAACTACTTACGTGATGCAAAAGTGTGGAAAGACATTTGTCTACGCTCAGTATCCGAGATTATCTCAACGAACAGGGGGGTGGGGGGTGAAAATAAAGATTTAGTCATGCCAGTTTGAAGCTAAGGTCAGGATTACACAGTCTGTAATGATTCAGCAAAAAAGGGAACATTTGTCTACCTGATCACATTCAACTATCCAAATAAAGTGTTGCACAATGCGCTGGTTCCCCTTTTTTAAGAGCAGTTAAATCCTTCAACCAGAAGGAAAAAGAGAGAAACATTTGCACAGATTCATGAATGGAAGGTTTTGATGACTTTTGCTTCAGCTGCTCCATTTCTCTCATTGTGCAGTTCCCTTTCATTGCTGTGAATCTCCACCCAAGCTTATGCACATGCTAATGTTTGCTTTACAGGACAAAATGGGAAAATGTAAAATGACAAATGCATTTGATAGTCACATATATATTAATCTAAATTATAAGGTGCTGTAAGGGTTGAGACTGAAAGTTGCAGACACAAAGCACATTGTTTAAAGATAACCACAAATACAACGAAGTACAAAGATCAACAGAGTGCAAAGCAGTGTATCGAACAGGGTGAAAAAGATGGACAGCAAGACAAGGAAGTGGTGAAAAATATTCAACAGCATGAACATTTAGTAATTTAGTAATACATTTAGCTTCTTCTGTTAGTCATGACTTACAAAGAGTTTGGCTTTAGATGCAGGATGTTGCAGTTCTCTGATTCCCAGACAGGGCTCTAACTAATAAAAAGATTCAATCAATTATTTTTGCTACACATCAGCCTGAAGTATAATTTGTACTTCGGCTCTTCATTCGAGAAATATTCCATTGGTTTCTTGATACCTGCCACACAAATCGCTCTTCATTTCTAATGTAAAAGTTTAAAAGGAATAGGATGGTTAAAATACAGCCAATGTCCTTACAGTAAAAATGTAATCCATCCGCTTGTCCAGTATCCCTTCTTGGATCTTCCAAAGCGGCCCCAACAAAGGCCCCTCGTGAAACATGAAGGCTATTGTGAAAGTTATTGGGTGATATTGCTAAATTTGGCAGATGAGAACAAAGAAGGTGTTATTGATTCAATTTACAAATCAACAGGAACGTTTGCTCTTGTGTTGGGTAACATTGACTCTGTAGACACGACTCTTATGTGGGTCACACTGCAGCTTTGCCGAGGAAAATATTTTATCACAAGCTTTTGCCTTTTTCTTCTGACATTCATGTTATGTGACAGGTTCATTCATCTTTCTGCCTGAAGTGGCTGAATAATTACTTACAGATATACAATATAACTTCAGGTTTTGCAATACATCTCCCCGTATTCTTAAAGCAAAGAAATTGCATTTTTTTAGGTCACGACAGGTTACAGTAGGACTCACTGTCAAATAGTGTAATTTTAGGATAAAGAGATAAAGACATGAAGCAGCAGAAGAAGAACATACAGCATTTGCAAAGAAAAAAGATTTATTAAAGCCAGTGGTGGAATGTAACTAAATACATTTACTCCAGCAGTACTGAGAGAAATATTGCACTACGTTTGTCTGACAGCTGTGGTTAGTGTTTATGTAGTGAATTAAGATTGTTCGTACATCTGATTCATTTATAAAACATGATGCACTGCTATAATTTAAAATAACCAACCGTATATAAAGTAGTTATGATTAGCTTGACACTGACCAACTGCAAGAGTAAAGCGCTGCTTACACATTTATTAAATAACAATAATTTGATATATAAAAACACTGACAGGAGCCATTCTGTTTCATATTTTAACTATTGATACTTGAAGTAAAATGTGGAGATAATTCTGAACTTTTATTTAAATAAGATTTTGAATGCACAACTTTTACTTTGTAATGGAGTTTTTTTTTTCTTTCATTTTACATTGTTGCTACTTTTATCTGAATACTAATTAATGCTGCAAAGAGTAGCAGGTTAGTGGGATTTCCTGCATTAGGAAAATTGCAATGTTTATAACTCTTAGTCACAACAGAAATTCACTTTAATAGGCTCTCTCAAATCTATAAAGCCTGATGAACAAATGACACTTCAGTTGTCCTCAAAGGGCAACTGGAGAAATGGAAACACATAATATAACACAAGGCACCTTAACACACCACATAAATAAGAAAAACCAGGGTTAAATCAATCTGAAAACAATTTAAACTTGCAAATACTTGCAAAAATTAAATCTGAAAATATTCAGATTATAGATCCTTATGTGCATGGTCATGTCACCTTGTGACCTGAATTACCTTTTGCTTTGTGTCATATTAAAGTCTGAGCGTCTGTGTGAATTTCCATTATGTGGAAATGTCTGATATGCATTCTCCCTGTTTCTCTGCCCCCCCCCTTGTACCAGCACTCACGAGCGCGCGCCCGTGCACGCACATTAGGAAACCTGAGCAAACTCTGGCTTTTTTTTTTTTGGTCCAGCTCAGTCAGAGTTCTGCTATAAAAGCCTGAGCTGCCTCCTGCACACTCTGCTCTGCTGACCTGGAGACCCCGCCGGCCGACATGAAGACTCTCCTCCTTGTGGCGCTGTTCGGATGCCTCGGTAAAGCCAATTTCATATTTTGCACCGGACAGGTTTAAACATAGATTCACTAAAACGCTCCGTTGCTCTGCATTGCTGTTTCTCCATCTGCATTCTGCAGGCACCGTGTCCGCGTGCCCCGGTAAGGTGAAATGGTGCGTCATATCGGACAAAGAACATCAGAAATGTTCGGACCTCGCAGCCAAAGTACCTGGGTTCTCTTGTGTGAAGAAGCAAAGCACCATCGACTGCATCATTGCAATTAAGGTGAGGGGTGTAACATTGTCCAGAGCATGTGAGATGTGCTCAATAAAGAATGATACAAAATCAAATCACTTTATTCAGCTTCAGTCTTAATGTTTGATTTAATATTTTAAACCTTTTAAATCTTTATAAAAACGGCTAATGAACGGATATATGGAAATGCTAAAAAATACTCCGTTACAAGTAGTACTTGTCCTGCAGTCAACATCTTAATAAGTAAAAGTACAGACGTAGCTGTATACACATATAGTATATACAGCTATATACTTTATCATAACAGTGCATCATATTTTACAACATGATTGTGTTCTTGCAGATAAAGATCATCTGCAGCATAACTAGTAACTAAAACAGTCAGGAGAGTGTAATGGAGTAAAATGTACAATATTTCCCTCTTAACTGTAATATAGATGAACTGGAAATACTTGACTAAGTACCTAAGTTAAGTGCCTCCAAATTGTAGAGTAGTTGAGTAATTGTACTTTTGTTACTTTCTTCCACTGCCAGAATGTGAACTCCAAAGCAAGTTTTTGCAAGTCTTGCAAGTACATAAGTATTATTAGCTAATCTATATAAAGTATCAACAGTAAAACTATTCATTATGCAATATAGTATATATTGTATATTATCATTATTATATGATGCATTAACATGTAAGCAGCAGCCTAATGTTTTAGTTAGTTGATGTGACGATAATGTTTAATGCTTTATATACTGTTTGGTAGCTTAATATTCAAAACTGCATCACATGTTATATATTGATCATATGTTTTGTTTGTAAAGTTTTGAATATACATGAAATAACTATCAACTACAGTTGTCAAATAAATGTAGAAGAGCAAAAAGTATAATATTTCCCACTGAAATGCAGTATAAAGTAGCATTAAATAAAAATACAAAGTACAAATACTATCTCAACATTTTACTTGAATTAATTTGTTATTGTCCAGCACTGCATTTAATTACCAACAAAATATGCAAATGTTTTTTTCAGGCTGGAGAAGCTGATGCCATCACTTTGGATGGAGGGGACATCTACACCGCTGGACTGAATAACTATGACCTGCAGCCGGTTTTTGCTGAGGACTACGGCACTTGTATGTTTACTAAATAGCTGTCTCGATGAAATTAGCACAGGAGAGAGGATGCCTAGCATTCTGTATGAGCTGCGTGTTTTAACATTTTGCTCACAATTGTTCTGCATACATCCAGCTTCGGAGACATGTTACTACGCTGTCGCTGTGGTGAAGAAGACCTCTGTATTTGGCTTCAAAGAACTAAAGGGGAAGAAATCCTGCCACACTGGGTTGAGGAAATCTGCAGGCTGGAACATTCCCATAGGAACAATGCTGTCCATGGGTCTGATACCGTGGGCAGGCATTGAGGACAGCCCTGTGGAGGAGGGTGAGTTACACAAAATGTACAACACAATCCTCAGAGTTACTACGCCACCACTGATCACAGTGTGAAATATGTGCATCAGCTGTATCAAAGGTTAGACAGTCAAAAAGAATATTTGACAGTTTAAGTGCACTTTTGGCCACTGAGGTCACCTCCTCAGAATTTCTTCCTGGAAAGGAAAAGTTTGGCAGAGAAGATTGATACCACTCCCATTGCTACTGCCCTGATCTTTGTTTTGCAGCGGTGAGAAAGTTCTTCGCGGCCAGCTGTGTTCCGGGGGCAACAAGTGACTCAAAACTCTGTCAACTGTGCAAGGGAGACTGCTCCAGGTCTCACAATGAGCCTTACTATGACTACTCCGGAGCCTTCCAGTCAGTATAAGTGTTTATTTGATCCGTCTGATCATTTTTACTGTCCTCTATCAACCTCTACACATTTATCTTCTAAGCATGATAACCTTTCACAATTAAGTCTGTACTCCTGTGACATTTTTCCTTTTCTTTCATTGGTTTCTCTCTGTGGAAGTACACTGTACTGCTGGTAACAAACAAACCTGTAATGTTGATGCACCTGGATCGGTCTACTTAATAGGTGTCTGAAGGAGGATGCTGGAGAAGTGGCTTTTGTGAAGCATCTCACTGTTCCTGGTCAGTATCACATGATCATCTAGATATAGATATTTCCATATTTCTCAATATCAACTAAACAAACATCACATCTATATCACAATCACTGAATATTATGGACAGCAAATTCTTTTGTAGCTCCTCATAATTTGCACAACACTACCCATGATTAGGAAATCATACAACAGAAAGATAAAAGTTTAAAGAAGGTTAGACAGAAAAACCAGCAAATCTCTTGTAGGTGTATCAATCTGTAAGAATTTATAAGTAATAATTAAACATTTTAAGATGTTTTTGCCATGTGAACATACATTGTGCTGTGTTTAAGCTTTTATCACATACTCATATGAAGTTCTGTTTTACTGTTAAATTACACTTTTCTCACTCTCTCGGTTATAATTGCCGTAGGTGATATATGTCTAAATGCTCCTTTGCAAAACAACAACATTGACTTAACAAAATATGGTAGTGAGAGGTTGTGTAAGAATAAAAGATAAAGAAAAATGTTTAAATCATTGTTGTGGCACACTTTCAGACTCAGAAAAGGCCAACTACGAGCTGCTGTGCAAGGACAACACCAGAGCTCCTATCGACAGCTATAAAACCTGCCACCTGGCCAAAGTACCAGCTCATGCTGTTGTCACCCGCAAAGACCCACAGCTGGTTGAATCAGTGTTGAGTTGCCTCAATTCACTGAAGGTACAATACAAAATATTTGTACTACACACAGAGCCAGAAGTAGAGTTGACTGCCTGATAAGTTGGAAGGGGAGATGATCAAGCAGTACAATTGTACATTTGTGTTTCACTGCTTACATAATGAATTTGCTCACTTTTTCTCTTTTCAGGCCTTTAAACTCTTCTCCTCTGAAGACTATGCACCTGCCAAAAACCTGATGTTCAAGGACTCAACAGTGAAGCTGGTGCCGGTGCCTCCAAACACAGATTCCTTCCTGTATTTGGGTGCTGAGTACATGAGCATTATCCGTTCCCTTACGAAAGGTACCGTAAACACAAGCGGATAAAACACACACATATTAACATACAAAACCATCAGACAAACACATGGCTTATGGTTATGTTTTACTTCGCTTTCCAGAGCAGGCTGGAAACGCTTCATCCACTTCCATTAAATGGTGCGCCGTGGGCCACACTGAGACCGCCAAGTGTGACAAGTGGAGCACCAACAGTGTGGGTGATGATGGCAGCACCTCCATTGAATGCGAGAATGCCCCCACAGTTGAAGACTGCCTGAAAAAGATTATGGTAAAACACTCTAGGATGAAAATACAGGAATCTCTTATTAGTTTCAGAGTTTTTGCTTCATTTTGTTGCATTTGTCTCTGATTATCTGTTGTCTCGATTATCCTGTAGCGTAAAGAGGCTGATGCAATGGCAGTGGATGGAGGACAGGTGTACACAGCTGGGAAGTGTGGTCTGGTTCCTGCTATGGAGGAGCAGTATGACGAAGGTATGAGGCTTACATAGCACAGAAACCATCACATACTGTCCTGTGTTTTATTTTATATTTTCTACATATACTATGTAATATATGTAATATTTGCATCTCTTTCCGTCTCCACAGGACCGTGCAGCACTGCTCGAGGTAGGCTCGAGGGGGAGGCTAGAGCCAATCCCAGAACATTGGGCGAGAACATCTGCCAGTCAATCACAGGGCAGACAAACACACATTTAGGGGACCACATTCATACACCGATGGGGACACATCCACCGGGGGCAACTCAGGGTTCAGTGTCTTACTCAGGGTTCAGTGTCTTGCCCAGGGACAGCAGGAGCTGGGATCGAACCACCAACCCTGGAGTTAATGGACTACCGCACTATCCTCTCAGCTGCCTGAATATTCATTCAATATTAAGTTATTATTGAAAATTGAGTCGTATGCTTCTCAGTGCTGCTGTGCACTGACTAAAATACTTTCTAGATTATGCTAGCAGTTAACTAGAATTCATTAATTGGTAATAAGTGTACAAATTGAACTGTCTTTTTTCTCAAGTACCAAATCACATAGTTCTTTTCAGGAAATGACATGGAAATTATTCATAAATTATGGAGCAGAGAAATAAAGCGTTGCCCATCTAGTCTTATATAACAATATGTGTGTATCTCCTAGATCTAAAATTAACTTTTAAATTAAATGAACTAAAACTAATAATTTTCTGACAGTTGTCTGATTCATCTCCTTCTGTACTTCCACTCTTGTAGCCGCAGCCTCTTACTATGCTGTTGCTGTGGTGAAGAAGAGTTCAAGGGTGACCTGGGAAACCCTGAAGGGCAAGAGGTCGTGCCACACGGCCATAGGCAGAACTGCTGGCTGGAACATCCCCATGGGTCACATCCACAAGAAGGAAAATGACTGTGACTTCAGTAAGTGACTGTGTGCTTCTTCTCCTAAAAAGTCTGTTAACATAATTCTAATTTGAAATCACAAACATGTTGAGAAAGAAATGTATTGCTGCCCAGAATGTGTTTTCTATCAACATAATCAGGCAATGTTTTATTGAACAGTATCTGCAGCTTATTTAATTTGTCATTATTTTTTTATTTTTTGTTTTACTGTCACAGTATGTTTAGGCAACTCGAAACACTTGCTTCAGTTTAGGGAGGGACGGTGATCTTGGTTCATTATTTAACAATAAACACTATCTTTCCTCCTTGACCAAAGAAGAAATATAATTTTTAGGACACATGATTGCCTTTTCTACACCTGTGAGTGTGACACCACCACACCGTACTGACTGCACCTCCACCTCTCCTCAGCTAAGTTCTTCAGGAGTGGCTGTGCCCCCGGAGCAAACCTCAGCTCTCCATTCTGTACTCAGTGTGCCGGCAGTGACAAAGTTGTGGGAGACGGGTCCAAGTGCAAAGCCAACTCTGGTGAGAAGTACTACGGCTACGCTGGAGCCTTTAGGTAGGATGCAGCACTGCAATTATTCTCTGCACAAAATGTTATGTGCATGCACGTTAAAAGAATAGGTCAACAGTTTGGGGAATATGCACATTCATTTTCTTTATGAGAATTACAAAAAAGAGCATTGATCTCACACTCACGTCTGTGTGAGAGAGCCAAGCTAGCTGTTTCTCCCTGCTTTATTTTCATGTAAAGCTAAGCTAACCACATCCCAACTCCAGCTCTGAACTTAACATGAAAGTGGTATCAGTCTTCTCATCTAACCAAAGCCTCTTTCCAAAAATGTCAAACTATTCCTTTAATTGCTCTTCCAGAACTTTTACAGAACTGTACATCGTCATATTAATCATGTTGTCTTTGCATATCATTATAGATGTCTGGTTGAGGATGCCGGCGATGTTGCCTTCATCAAACACACAATCGTTCCAGAAAACAGTGATGGTAACTAAGAGACTGACACCTTTTGTTATATCTCAACTACGACTGTGTTGTTTTGTATAAGATCACAGCATTCTTTCATGCAACTTTCTTTCTTTATGTCAAAGGCAATGGTCCAACATGGGCTAGTGCAGTGAAGTCTGCTGACTATGAGCTGATCTGCCCTGGGAAGGATCGAGCACCGGTCACTGATTTTATATCCTGTAACCTGGCTACCGTGCCCTCACACGCTGTGGTGACTCGTCCTGAAAGCCACAATAAGGTGGTCCGCATTCTCCAGGTCCAGCAGGTCAGTGATGAGTTTTTGCTTTTGGTTGGTAGCATTACAAAATATTACATAACATTGACTACAAATACAAAATTCTCTTTTTTGCCCCAATTGATCATATTTTTAAAAGGACTTTGGTGTTTTGCAGGGGCAATTTTGTTCAACTATAAAGTAATACATTTGCACTGCATATTATCTATTTTGAACTCAATTTGTAGTGCTTATGTTTGTTTAAATTCATCTCCCCTATGCTGGATAGTGATAGATAGCCTCCCAGAAAACTCTCTGATGTGGATTTTTTATTTTTTGCTGATACTTTACAAATGTTTCTTTCTTGTTAATTCTCGTCGGCTGTGTTTTTCATTTATAGGCCAAGTTTGGTACCAGTGGCAGTGATCCCTCATTCAAACTGTTCCAGTCAGATGTAGGTGTAAACCTCCTCTTCAAAGACTCCACTAAATGTCTCCAGGAGGTTCCAGCTGGAACAACATTTGAAACATTTTTGAAAGCAGAATACATGACTGCCATGGATTCACTCAGAGAGTGTGGTGGCACTGCTGCAGGTTTGTGCGACTGTGGGTTAAATCAAGATTAACAGGACAGCAATTCAACAGATTCAGTGTCTGCTCTGCATTCCCAAGTCATTATTTTGTCTTTTTCTCTTCTCAACAGATCTGGAGAAATCTTGCACTTTCCATTCCTGTCAGCAAAAAAAATAGTGGTGACCGTGGACGATGCGGCGCCACCTTTTGCCTTCAGTGATTCGAGCACCTTACAAACACTTCCCACACTCGACCCAAAAATTGCATTGTCTATTTTCTTACTGATTTTGTTGTAATGGGTTTTTAGAGGTACATCCAACAAACAGATACATTTCACTACCACAACCTACAAATCAACTATTCAGTGACCAATCATATCCACATGTAGCAATATTCATACTGTTGAAATATAATGTTACATTTCCTGTGTTATTGGATCCGCAATGTTTTGATAACACATGCCTGACTTTTCTCAAATAAAGACTTTTTAATGCTCTTTTGTGGTTTGTAATAGTGTAATGTTTAGGCATTCATCTTAAAGGTCACTAAAAAGCAGTGGTGGAGGAAGTATTCAGACCCTTACTTCAGTAAAAGTACTAATACCACACTGTACTGTAAATACACTGTTACAAGTAAAAGTCCTGCATTGAAAATGTTGCTTAAGTAAACAAATGTAAGTATAATCAGGACAATTAAGTAAAAGTACTCAATGCAGAAAAATGTCCCCTGTGACTGTTGCTACTATACTATTTTATATTATATCATTAGATTATTATTACTCATGTATTACTGTAAACGCAGGATTTTACTGTTGTAGCTGGTTGAGGTGGAGCAAATCTTTTAACTATTTTGTATCAGACTGCAACTAATGATTATTTTCATTATGGAATAATCTGCTTATTATTTTCTCCATGAATCAATTAATTGTTTGGTTTGTAAAAAATCTGAAATAGTGAGAAATGCTGTCACACTTACCCTGAGCCCACAGTGACACCTGTTTTGTCCATCCAACAGTCCAAACCTCAAAGAAATTTAAAATAAATTTGAATGAAAATGGTCTGAGTGCGACACAAATAATATGGGACACTCTGCTCCACACAATCCAAAATCCTGTTGTAGACATCTGGCCATTATCAGACAGAAAATGCTGACTGGGTTTTCACAGGACATGGACCCAGTCTGGATCATTTATTTGCAATGTCAAAAACTTAGGCAATAGACAAAGACATTTTCATTGACTGAAGGTGGCCAAACATGACCCGGGGCAAAAAACGGACTTTGGGCCCTTTGGTTCAACTCAAATTTATTTTGAAATCTTGGACACATGGCCCCTGAAAAATAATGTAGCCTGAACATGTAATAATGCAGCGCATATTCTGCGTTTGCTGAAAATTAATCAGTGACTTTTTAATATTTAAAATATATCTTTTCAGTCATTTCATCCAAGTAAAAATAATTTGAAACAAACAAAAAAAAATAACTTTTAATACAGAAAATAATTGTCACATTATTCGATAATGAAAATAATTGAAACCCTAATAATTTCCACCGTCAATTTTCCCATATGGGTACAAATTAACTGTCCTTATGTAAAAGCAGAGTGGGCTGCATCTATATAAAACTTCTTTTTTTCCAACCACTAAAAGACTTACAACATTGGACTAGGCCACATTGTGTCAAAGTAAGTGCCGACTTTGTGAAAATGATGACGTGAGTATATTGTGTTGTTTCAGATAATATCCTACCTTAAATATCCGATTATTGTGCGGGAACGGTTACTGAATCGATCTAAGCTCCTGTATCACATGACCAAGGAAACGGCATCAAATTTGATTTTTCCCGGAAGTTACCCATGCGACTTGGAGGCGCACCGGCTCCATAGACCAGAAACATCGCATTATGGCCTCGTACTGAACCTCCTGATGCGACAGTTGTGTACATACCTAACCGGCAATCCGTCACCATCGACGCCTTGATCATGGACCTCCGGTCCAGAGGCTTTTTTCGGGGCCATCGGAGTTATCAATAGTACTCCCAAAGTACTATATTATTTGATTTTGAGCACTGTCACTTTTGCACGCCTGGGGATTTAAACCGAAGTGGCAGAAGTAGCACTCACCCCATCTGCCGGTCAGCTAACTAGCTCGCTAAGTCAATAGCCAAGAAGGGCATCACTTTTCTTTTGGAGTAACGGACAAGGGAACTACAACACCACTACTTTCATTAACAGAAGACTGATCAGAGGCTGATTCCCCGAGTTCCCATCTTACAACATATTCACTATTGATTCCTGGTAAGAATAAATCCAACTCACGGTGCTAGCTTGAGGTACACCGGAGCTTGGCTTCATGCTTGTCAAACGCACACAGGCTAGCTAATGTTAGCTGGTTGAACGGGCCTTGCGGCTATCGGTTCACACACTAGGATAGCTAGCCAGCTAGTCTAGCCAGGAATGCGAAAACGGATACGAACAAATTAATCTAAATGTTATAACCGGTGGTTAGTTAATCTTAAAGCCATCTTTATAGCTGCTTAGCTAAAGTTAACCCAACGTTAGCTGAAATGACAGCCTGGATCCCTCGCTCTCGTGGCTAATCTTCACCCAGTCACCGTTATTACCGCAGGCTTGGGGTAACGAGAGTTAATGTTAGCCCTAATCCTTACTGTCTCGTGGTTTATAAACGATTTTCACTGTGTTTTAGAGTTAACGTCTTGAAGGGTAACGGTCCGACTTAATGCTCCTCTTATTGTTAGCGCAATATTGGCCGAAGTGTAATGTCAGGTTCAAGGTTTCGCTTGCTCACAGAGCTCGCTGGGCCTGTAATTAAATACACCTTGTAGGACAGGGCTGGGCTAAATCGCTAACATTAACCAACAATAGCTTCAACATAGTCGGTGTCAAGTGTTGCAACATCATTGCTAGGGCCGGCTTATTGGCTGCTCTGATTAGCGAACATGCCGTCCACCGGGGCAGTGAAACCATCAAACTGAGCTCTGCGTAAGTTGAGGTTAAATGTGGACTCAGCCACGTAGCGAAACTAGGCAAAATGTCTATGATAGTGTGGGACACGTATCGCTAGCCGGCTGTCGGCTAACGATTTAACCTGCCTCGGCCGGGAATGCTGCTTCGCTAGCGGGCCAGTGGAGTGCCTTTTCATTATATAGCCTACCTGACACACAATGAGGAGCTTTTCTTAAGACTACTTTGTCGTATTTAATGACTTGTTCACAGGACTGTTGGGCGTCTCTGCTGGCAAAGCCATATGGTAGCTTTATACGCTGATGCCCTGTCTTAGAAGAAGCATGGCAGTAGCTAGCAGCTAGCGACAGTCCCCTGTGTCAGCAGGTGGATGGTGCATGACACGTCTGCTTGTAGTATTCATCAGCTTTTAGTCATTCCAGCATGTCTTGGCTACTCCGGCACATGTACAACAATAATTTATCTTTTTTGAGAAAGCTGTCCTTTTTGAAATGGATGTGGACATATACCGTTATTTGAATGTGTTATTTGCACATGTAGCTAGCACAACCAGGGGGCATTGAAGCCACCGTTAACGCACAGTAAATGAACTTTGACCTGAGGTATCCATTTTCTTAAATTTTGTCAAAACCGGACCAGTCCCAAGTGATTTGGGGGCAGTCACACATGAGCTGGAAGTAGATCACCAAGCCATTATAGGTAATCCCCATAAGGTCCCCATGAGTATTTGTCCCTTATTTTGCTTTTTGTTTGGCCTAGTCATGAGCATTTAGAAATGTGTGTTTGCTGTTTTATAGTAAAAGTCCCCCATTTTTTAAGGTATTTAAATGCGAGCATGACATTTTTCTACTCGATGTAGACAGTTTTGGGTGGAGGTTAAAACACAAGTTAATTTGTCATAAGATCTGACCAAGGAATTCGCGGAGGATATTAACACTGATGGTTACAAGAATAAATTCCTGAGCCATGCAATATGCAAGTGAACAACATTTTGGGAGGTGGTGGTGTTATCATGGGCGAAACCACAGGCCACACCCTCACTGCTTGGTTAGATGTTGCCACACTTAAGGGTAAAGTCTTAGTACAATATTGTCTAATATCAAACCTGTATGGCTGCAATTATTATGTTTAACAGAGATCAAATTCATCTCAATGCCTTTGATTAACATTTGGCTAATGTGTAATTGTTCTTTTTCTCAGAAAGGCTGGCAACACACCGCCACCCTAATGCAGAACCATAAAAGAACGTGAAATGAACAAACCACCACAGCCTATAACGGGACCCACTTCTGTCCCAAACCCTGCCCCATCCCCTGGATTAACACAGGTGAGGTCAAGTGACTTTGTAGAGTCAAAGTTGTTTTGGTATATTGGAAGGTTTGTCAAATCTATTTTCCCTCCATTCTCTTTAAGGCTGCCTACGGCCCTGGACAGCCCCCTTCTCTTGTTTTTGCCACCCCCCCACCTCAACAAATGAACTCTGCACCACAGCCAAGACAGGTATTGTTCCTAGCTTGTTTTTGTGTGGTTTTTTTTTTTAACATTCAGTGTTGAAGTATGTGTTGCCTTGTATGAGAACCTTCCTTTTCCTACTCTTTCACAAAGATTTCTGACATGGCTTCCTCTGCTATAAAGCTTTGGCTAAATCTGTGTATGTGTGTGAGTGTTAATGTCTATTTGCCATTTTTCTCCTTGAATGTCAATCGTGAATTCTTTCCTCTCTTCTGCTGTCCTCCCAGTTTTCTGCAGGGCCCCGTACTTTACACCAACAGGTACTAACACCTCTCACTTTTCCTCACATCCCCTCTGTCTCCTTAGTGTAATGCATGCTTTCAGTTCCACATGTTGGAGAAGTAGATGAGAACGCTGTAGTGTTGCATTAGATGAGTTCACGTTTCCTGAGATCCGGTAACATTGAGTTTTATACCTCGATCTAGAAATGCATGTTTATCTATAGGAAGTTGTGCCTTTTTAACTTGTTTCTAAGTCACAGTGTTTTAAGATGGGTTCACTCAGACTATTTATTTTATTATTCATCCTGCACATACTTGCAGCCCCCCCCAATACTACTCTGTGCTTGCAAGAAAATGTGACCGTCGCACTGTGCAATATAAAGTCATTCAGAATGATTTATTTTTACTTGCACCTATAGCATTCTTACATTTTCTTGCACTGCCCGCGTGTGCCTGTAAAATTGTTCTTTAGCCACTCAAAACTGGGAACTGGAGGACATCGAATCCTACTTCTATGCAGACCTGTACAGAGTTGCATGAGCAGCAATGGTTGTTTGAGCTGACTTTTAATGGCTGAGAGATATTTTGCTGCTGCCTCTCATGCTCTTCCTTTTTACACCTTGTAATCTCAACCTTCCACGTTGTCTCTTGTCCTCATTTTCACCTTAATCTCACTCCCTCTCTTGCTCTCTGCTCATTTGTTGCGCGGCTGAAGGGTGGATACAGAGCGTTACAGGTAACAGCTTTTCTCTTCACCCCCAAAACCCAACCTCTTAACTTGGGCTAACCTCAGCGTAGCAGGGAAACATGACATTCAGTACGGTTAGACTCTGTGTACCCCAAGAACTGAACTTTCAGTACACATTGGCAGTTGCTGTGTGTGTGACTGCAACACACATGGGTTAGGACTGCCGTAGTGAAGACATTAAATGTACACACAGATGCAACAGGTTTGCTTGTACTGTGATGCACTTTTCATCCTCATTCCTTCGTTCTTCCTCATCTGTTCTTTAGAGTTACTATCAGAACCGACCAGCCATGGCCACCAGTGCTCCGAGGGTACAGACAAGTAGTGGCCCACGACCTGTCGGACCCACTCACGTCTACCCGCCCAGCTCCCAGATGATGATGATATCCCAGCAGCAGCTGTCTTTCGCTGGCTCCCCTCAGGGCTACTTCATCCCCTCTGGACAGGTTAGTACACATTAGTAATCACCATTTCATTAAAATGATGCACATATTTCCGCAACATTCTGCCCACCTAATACTGAGTATATGCTCGTCATATTACCGTACTGGATCAAATAAAGAGTCAATATTTTTTTTGAAGAAATTAAATTTGAAAGGACTAAGACATTTACATGTTAACAACCGAAGATGGAGAGAGTGCCTGCTCCTACAGAGTGAGCTCATTACATTAAGAGAGTGTTGCACCATGGGGTGTTTGCAGCAGCCCTGAAATTGTTTAGGCAGCCCGGTGTAACCTAGTGGAGTTTCTGACAGCTGATGTCGCTTGTTTTGCTGCTGTGGAGAAATTATATTATTTTGTCATGATGCGAAGCTTCAAAAGATGCTAACAGCCCGAGCACATCCTTCTGATTTCTTCCAAGAGTCTGACCGGAGTGTGTGTGAGCATGTGACTGATCTGAACACAATGAAGAATTAGCTGCACTTGAAAACATATTTGTACAAGCTACATAAATATAGGAGTTTCTTGTCTTCCAAAAACATGTGTTGGATAAAGGGTGTCATCTTATTCGGGCCAATACAGTACGTCACTGTGGAGAGGGCAGCGATTGACCTGAAGCTCTCACAACTTAATTGTTCTGTCTATTGTTGTTGTGTCTGACTCTTTATTTTGGATCTGCAGTACCGGACCCCTTATATGCCTCCTACTCAACAGTATCCTGTGACCAGCGGTACAGCAGGCTTCTATCCAGGAACTAGCCCTGCTGAATACCCTGCTTATGGTAAGGGTTTTTGCCCAACACAATTAACAACCAAGCACGACCATAAGGGTTGAAATGTCAAACACCAGAAGCCCACATTTAACTGTGCTTCTAAGTTGAAGCATCTACAGTAGTTGTAGTCGCTATCCTCTTTGCCAAAAGGTATCGCTGGGTGTTGTGGTTTTGCTTGGTTGGTTGGTGTGTTTAATGTCTTTCTGGATCAAATCACTGCTGTATGTGGTGAACTGCCAGTTGCATGTGGTCTGGCTTGATTCTGCTTTGGCCTGTGTTCTTTCTATCTGCAGTCTCACCTGACGCTGCCTTACAGGTTCCATGAAATGGCTTTCAGGATTTAGATCTTTGCTGTTGGGGTGGGGTTTAATGTTAGGAGGAATCTCATTTGAATATTAATGATTTCATAAGTATCCAGGACAAAAGACCAAAATGGAAGGAAAACATTTCAGTATGGCTGCAACTGCATGTTTTTTTTAAAAATGCCACCCCAAACGCACTTCTGACCTGTGTTACTGCTGCAAATGCTCATTTGCTTAAGGACAAATGTTCTACAGATCTATTTAAAAAATGTATATGTGAGGCATTAGATGGTTAAAACAGAAAAATATCCATTTGTTTTGACTTATACACACACCCCTGAGTGGAAGATGGCTCAGTGATCAGAACTTTAAATTTGTGTAAGTGTAATTTTTATTTAAAGATATCCACAAAAAAAGCATGTGACATAAGTATAAGATGCAGCCAGGAACACAAGGTAAGAATACGGTAAAGACGTTCATTTCATGGGACCTTTTTAACACCCTGCTTCCTCTGGATCCTCTCATTAACTCATTCTGCATCTGTCTCTTCCTGCCCTCTCTCCTTCTTTCCTCCCTTTCCCGTCCCTCACTCCCTTCCTCTTGTTTGCTGCGTTGGTTCAGAGCCCTCTCTTGCTGCGAGGGAGAGGCGGGGTGGTGGGGGGAGAGGGGGCGGGCGAGAGAACGGCCGTCTCTCTCTCCACGGTGCTCCTCTCACCTCCCAGCGCTACCCTGGTGAGTAGTGTGTGTGCTTCTGTATTGGTCAGCAGGCTTGAGTGGCAAAAATCTCTGTGGCACTTCCTGTCTCCGATGTTTTTTTATTTTTTTAAGTAACGCGTGTCTATGTGCAAATGGGATACAAAGTGAAGGTCACATGCATAAGAAAAATTCATTCTGTAATAAATATATTCTTTTTGAATAGCGAAGCCTTACCAAAACGAATATCGGCTGTCTGCAGTGTGCCGCTGCCAGCTTGCAGATTTCTCACTATCTGAGTACTCTACACGTTTCCTAGCTAAAATTCCACTACAGTTTTATGTTTCATACTTTTATTAAATTATGTATTTCATGTGACTACAATGAAGAAATCGTGGATTGCAGTTGTTTTGATTTATATTCATTAGCTATCACGTAATGTTGGCTGTGTTTATTTACTACAGAGCACTTTAGCATACCGCTTCTGTCTGACCTTCACAGTCTGGATGTAAAGGTTATTACTCAAAGCCTGTGTCATAACCAATTTCACACTAGTGTTTTTGAGACTGAATAACTTTCACACAGGCTATCTTCGTCTGTAGGAGGGGGTGATTACCGACCAAAACGTCTGTTGTTTAATTCGTTCAGTGCTCTGCCACCGCAGTAATGGTAGCACAACACACAAATCAGCCCACAGTTTACTATATATTGGTATATAATATGTACAGGTTTGTATTTGGTTTATATCTTGATCCACACACCTCATATAGGCTGTCAGTGTGGAGCTTAGTTATGATTCTTGTTTTTGTGTTCCTACAGGAATCTTCACCCTCTTATTGCGAGATGTATTTTTTATTTTGTGTTAAGGTCAAAATATCAACAGGGCCTACAGCCACAAATCTTTAAAAACCGCTTTGCAGAGGTTTTCAGAAAAACACAGCAACTAAAGAAGTTTGAGTCATAACTACAGGAAGAAAAATCATGTGAATCCTGGATGGGTGATTATTTTAGTGTGAATTCGCATCTTGTACTTTGGTATTGTTTTCTTTTCATTAATGCTGTTTTGTTTCATTCTAACCTTACAGCAGGAGCGTACTATCCAGCTCAGCCGCAGTACCCTCCATCTGTCCAGGCTACACCGGT
Organism: Gadopsis marmoratus; assembly: GCA_036023855.1. Lineage (NCBI taxonomy): Eukaryota > Metazoa > Chordata > Actinopteri > Centrarchiformes > Percichthyidae > Gadopsis > Gadopsis marmoratus. The sequence continues at coordinate 12,915 of JAVQJF010008538.1, read as the reverse complement.
AATGATCAACCCCACCCAGCAACAGCCACAAGCCCCGCCTCCTCAGCAACCACCGGCACAGTCACAAGGCCCACCAAAGAGGGAACGCAAACCGGTAGTGTGTCACAACAAAAGGGCAGCGCACCTCTTGTCTGAGGTCAAAAACAATTGAATAGGCACAAAGTGTTTGTGTTCAATGTGGAACTTTCTCTTTTAGCTGAAAATAACAATAGTATTATGATGGGCGGCAGCTATAGATGTGCAGTGACAGGATCGTTACACACTGTATTTTAATGTTGCTTACAAGTTTTGTGGAAACGTAACCAATATTTACCCCGTCTCCCAATAGATAAGAATACGAGACCCCAACCAGGGCGGGAAAGATATCACAGAGGAGATCATGTCAGGTGGAAGGTCCACCACCACACCAACTCCGCCACAGGTAAGAATAGGTTTGGTAAGACTGGTTTCTATTGACTGATTTAAACTCTGAACTGAAGCAAACGTGGTTGTTGGACATAGTGAAAGAAAGAATTGTTTTACTGATTGTAAGTCCCAAGTTCTGATAAAGACTCACGTTTGTGTTACTCTGGGATAAAGGTATAGCTTTTCGTATTTTAGAAATCTAAATTGTTTTCAACAATTCACATACACAGACTACAAGAGAGTTCTAACGGGTGAAACTCGAGTTCTAAAACATAACTCTTAGTCTGAAAATCTGAATTTAGCTTGGTCTACACTGGTAGTTTGCTTATTTCCATTTTTCCAAAAGTGAAACAAAAATGTATTATTTGCAGTTTGTCTTATGATTTGATAACGCATGAGAACATATCTGATTTATTAAAAAAAAAAATGTACAGATTGAGATCATTACTTTATTTTCATTTTGAAGAAAATGAATGACATTTGTATGAACAAACACATTGTCGGGGGAAACAAAGCACAGCTTATGAGTTATTTACAGACCAGCTCCCAACATATTAATTTCTTCATGAGGTGATTGTATGTTTGTTCACTGAACAAACAATAATGCACATATAACACAAATTATGCCTTGATGGAGTTTGACACCGTCTCAACTAAAAGTGAAAATGCTTTAATAAATATTGCATTACAGGGATGTGGATTCATATTTTTTTGTGTATCTGTGGTTGTTGCTTAAGCTGTCACTGCTAACTGTACAACAAATTGCCCTTTGCGGATAATAAAGACATCCTTGATCCTTCATAAAATGGTTGTAATCTGTGTATTTCCATTTCAAACACTAAATACTGTTCTGTGAATGTAGGCCTCCATAGCAGATGCAAGTCTTGCACAGACAAATGGTGAAGTTATACAGCCAGTTAGAAGAGGTGAGGACGTTCTCTCCATTTTGGGTTATATTTAAAATGCGAGATGGCTGTATTCCACCTTTTTCCTTATTGTGATTATTTCACTCCCCAGATGAAAACATGGAACCTCCTGCTAGCGCTGAAACCCCTCCTCCTCCTGCCACAGCAAATACAGAGCCTGTGATGGAGGCCAAAGACGAAATGGACAACCAGAATACACCGCCTGCTGAGTTAGCCGCACAATCTGTAGCCCCTACAGCCCCTGCTGCTGAGGTGCCATCCCTGTTGATAAAGGACCAGCAATCTTCCCCCCCCCCCCTTCCAGCAGCAACAGCATCAACTAATACTACTCCTGCTGAGGCAGCAAACAAAGTGGATACTGAAGCTGGGGACATGGTAGATGCTCCTGTCGGCCCTTCAGTATCATTAGCAGCAGAAGAGGTGCCTGTCAAAATGGAGGAACCACAGGCTGCCCCAGCTCCAGCTGAGAAGTCACCAGAAAACGAAGACAAGAAAATGGAGGAAGTGAAGGAATTGGAAAAAGAGCAGCAGGTGGCCAGCGCTAAGTTTGAGCCTTCAGTTGAGGTTGCTGCAACAGTTACCCCTGTTAACGAAGCAAAAGAAGAAATGACTACAAAGACAGCAACTGAAGTGTCTCAGCCTCCACCCTCTGCACAGGAACCGGAACCTGCTGCTCCACAGACCCAGGGCGCTGCCCCGATCTCTGAACCTGAACCTGAACCTGAACCTGAACCTGAACCTGAAACCGCACCAGCTGAAACGACAGAGCCTCTTCTCTCCAACGGCCTTCCTCAGGACACTGAGGAGCTGTCTGAGGATATGACATTTTCAGACACTACACACCTTGACAAGCCTGACACTTCTCAGGAATCAACACTTGTGGCTAAAACTGCAATGCCAGCACAGGAGGAGGAGAAGGAGGAAGAGGAAGCGGAAGAGGAGGAAGAGGAGGAGGAGGAGGATGAGAATGAGGAGGAGGAGGAGGAGGAGGAGGAGAATAATAAAGAGGAAGAGGGCAAGGAGAAAAGTGAGGATGCCCCTCTCACCTCTGTTAGCTGCCCTACAGAGGAATCTACTACTATGCAAGGTAGGGTGGCTTTTCATTTATTATCATATGTGTCATGATGGTCTTCTGGGAGATTTTAATGTCAACGCTGTGCCCTTTTCTTGAAGCTGCTATGTCTGTGCCAAAGAAGAGGAAGAACATGAAGGAGTTAAACAAAAAGGAGGCCATTGGAGACCTCCTGGATGCCTTCACAGAGGTGTGTATCAGTCCGAATGACAACATGAAAGATTGAAATTAACACAGGGTCGTGGTAACTGTCTCAGCAGTTTCAATAACGTGTGAGGGTGTATTACGTTCTCTGAAGAGTAATTGGCTTATTGTAATACTCACTCATCTCTTCCTGTTTTGTTGATCGCAGGAGCAGGGTGCCAAGCCTGCTCCCGAACCTTCGTCCACTCAGGCCGACCCTGTCCCTGTTGCCCCAGCTGTACCTCCCACTGAGGTTGTAGATGAGACCTGGGAGGAGAAAGAGGACAAGCAGAACACAGAACCAGATGGGCCTAAAGCCACACCTGAGCCAACTGGGCAGAAGTACCAGTACAAAGAAGGTAGGTTGTGACTAAGAGTCTCCAGTTCTTGTGTGTAGCTGTTACCGTTTAACAGCTGCTGTTTCAATTATGCTTTTAAGGCATGTGTACATCCTAAAGTTAAAAATTAAGAGACAGTCTCGCATCCACCCTCTCAAAGTGTCTCATGCAAGACACATTTCCCTTGCCATCTTTCAGTGCTATAAAGTCGTACACCTAACTCTGAACTCTTTCATGTTTAAGAGAGGATGTGTCCCTGCATATAATTTTTCCACATCACATTTACTCCTCTGCATTCGCACATCTCTCGTTCATCTCTCAGAACAATGGAAGCCGATAGACCCAGAAGAGAAGAAGCGGTACGACCGGGAGTTCCTCCTGGGCTTTCAGTTTATCGGCGCCAGTATGCACAAACCCGAGGGCCTGCCTATCATCAGTGATGTGGTCCTGGACAAGGTAGGTGATGCTTTACATAATTGTTTTTGTGGTGTGCGATGATAATTTAATACATGCGTGACATCATGAGTTTTTGAATATGTCCTGGTGATTTATGATGGAAACTTGATGTACCTCTTGTCAGTTTTTTGTAATTTTATGGGCACAGAGGTAATTTTGCTTCCTACTTTAACTTCAGGCGAACAAGATTCCACTGCGGCCTGCTGACCCAGCTCGATTGATGAACGTAGGTCCTGATTTTACTCCCTCATATTTGGGGAACCTTGGGAGCAGATCAGTGGGAGGACCACGAGGCCCGGTGAGTGAATTTGTCTCTTCCTTTTCTGGGGTGGGTAATTATGAAAAGATATTCTTGTCCCTTTTTTCATAATCATGATTATGGCAATAAACATAATTCAGTGTGTTTTGTTGAGATGAATATGGTCTAACTTTTCTAAATGTGCATCCCCTGCGTTTAGCCGCCAGGGCCACGTCGCTCCCAGCAAGGTCAGAGGAAGGAACCCAGGAAAATCATCATCAGCAGCATGTCCCTCGGCGATGACGTGCAGCTCAACAAGGCCGAGAAGGCCTGGAAACCCACGGCAAAAAAGTCCACTCGCACCCGCGTCGGGGAGGAAGTCGAAGAAGCAGGAGACGATTCTGAGCAGGGCAAGACCCAAGAGCTGTTCAAGCGTCTGCGCAGTATCCTCAACAAGCTCACCCCTCAGAAGTTTCAGGAGCTGATGAAACAAGTGATGGATCTGAAGATAGACACAGAGGAGAGACTGAAGGGAGCCATTGACCTAATCTTTGAGAAGGCCATCTCAGAGCCCAACTTCTCTGTGGCCTACGCCAACATGTGCCGCTGCCTTATGGGGGTAAGTCGGGTGATTGTGTCCAGATCTTGTTATCCTCTGTTTTGTGCCATATAATTATTAGTGAGATTAAAAATGTATATTCATTAAAAAATTATAATTATACACCATGTTTTCCTTCTTCAGTTGAAAGTCCCCACCACAGACAAGCCAGGAGTTTTTGTGAACTTCCGCAAACTGCTGCTCAACCGCTGCCAGAAAGAGTTTGAGAAGGACCAGGATGATGATGAAATCTTTGAGAAAAAGCAAAAAGAGTTGGAGTCTGCCAAACCTGTAAGAAATGTGAATTTGTACCGTCACTGTCCCAACCACCATAATTTTTGTTGTTTTAGACTAAACGGATCATTTGACCCCGTCTTTAAGCACAAACGCCCACTTGTATCTGCCCTCAGGGAGAGGAGCGTGAGCGCTTGAGGGTGGAGCTGGAGGAGTCCAGAGACCAGGCCCGCCGCCGTTCACTGGGCAACATAAAGTTCATCGGCGAGCTCTTCAAGCTGAAGATGCTGACAGAGGCCATCATGCATGACTGCGTAGTGAAACTACTGAAGAATCACGATGAAGAGTCTCTGGAGTGTCTGTGCAGGCTGCTTTCCACAATTGGCAAAGACCTGGACTTTGAGAAGGCCAAGGTAAGGAAAGTATTAATACACACAGATGGAACACAGTCAGGGAAGATGGTATAAAACAACATCGAACTGATTATTAGGGATGAGCTGAGGAGCCAGCTCTCACATAAATCACTCATTTATTCATTCACGCTGAGGTTGACAATTTGTAGCCAAGACTCATGAACGCTGCTTTTTTTGTGTGTGTCCCTGTTAGCCTCGTATGGATCAGTATTTCAACCAGATGGACAAGATCATCAAAGAGAGAAAGACCTCATCCAGAATCCGCTTCATGCTGCAAGACGTCTTGGACCTCAGAAAGGTAAATATTGATTAATTATTAACAAGATATTGCAATGCAAAGAGCTGATAACAGCATTTATGGTAGTGACTAATGTCAAGAAGTATTCCTGAATCAGCAGATTTGATTTACTGTGTGTGAAGTAATCCACAGGGATTATGAGTCACATGGGGAATCCTGAATGTAGATATGAAACCACAGATGTTTGAACAGTTTTATAACCATCTTCCATCTCTGATCTGCAGAATAACTGGGTTCCTCGTAGAGGAGACCTGGGTCCTAAAACAATTGACCAGATCCACAAGGAGGCAGAGATGGAGGAGCACCGAGAACAGGTCAAGGTTCAGCAGCAGCTCCTTTCCAAGAAAGATGGAGGTGGAGGTGGTGGAGGAGGAGGAGGAGGCAGCAGGATGGGAGGGAACATGGGGGGCAGAGGCTCTCACACACCAGGAGGTGGCCGCAATAGCCAACCTCAGGATGAGGGATGGAACACGGTGCCCATCTCCAAAAATAGACCCATCGACACCACCCGCCTTAGCAAGATCACCAAGGTAATGTCCGCTCTTGCACACAGTTCTGCCAAGTTAAGAGCCTTCAGAATTAAACAGTTTGAGCTTTAACCTGATGATTTGGGTAAATGTGTATTTAATGAATAAATATAACTTTTGTGTTTCCCTTTAGCCTGGTGCTCTGGACTTCAACAATCAGCTGTTGGCTCCAGGGGGAAAGGGCATGTGGGGTAGCTGGGGCAAAGGCAGCAGTGGGGGAACTGGAGCTAAACCAGCAAGTGGAGAACAGGGTAAAACGCCGCCTTCAAAAAGCACAGTGTGGTTTTAAGTTGTTTTGTAGTGGGGTGGAGTGCTAATCATGTCTTTTTTTCCTCTTTTAGATTCTGGTCGTCCAACTACCCTCAACCGCTTTTCAGCCCTGCAGCAGTCTGGTTCGTTGTTGTCTTCCACAGAATCTGATCGCAGAGTTCCTCAGAGGTATTCAGAGAGTTTCTTTTACACATTTCCATGTTATATCTTCAATATAATGTTACTTTACTTGCAGAGAGTGACGGTAACATTTAAGACAATTTCCAAACGGGCAGTTTTCATTTTAAATCCAAATTCAACAGAGTTTGGGGAGACTTTCCAATCATATGTATGCAAAATGATGAAGTTTTTACATAAGTGACCAGTTTAAGATTGGATTTGATGACACGCCGTTGTGATGCATGTGGACCTTTTTTGTCTCACTTTATAACCTTTAGGTCAAGCTCCAGCCGTGAGCGTGGTGGCGACAGAGACAGAATTGATCGCGACAGGGATCGCTTTGACCGATTTGATCGCAGCGATGGACGGGAAGGTCGCGATGACAGGAGCAGCCAGAACCAAATCACCAAGAGAAGCTTCAGCAGAGAGTCGCAGGAGCGTGGCGGGACGGGCGGAGACAGCCGGGCCTCGACTGATCCTGTGCGTCGTGTGGCCAGCATGACCGACGATAGGGACAGGGGAAGCCGGGACAGGGGAAGCCGGGACAGGGGAAGCCTGGACAGGGGAAGCCTGGACAGGGGAAGCCGGGACAGGGGTCCAAGCAAAGATCTCTCAGGTGGAAAAACTAATTGACCAAAAGTAATGATTTGAAATAGATATAATCGTAGAAAGATGTTCTGGAGGATCAGCGGACGGCAATGTTTTTCACAGAGATAATGTATTGTTTTTGTTTTTTATTCTCTCTGCAGTTAAGTGTGAGGATGCTCCCACTCCTCCTCCATCTCTTGCAAAGCCAGCCTTGACTGAAGATGAGGTGGAGAAGAAGTCGAACGCCATCATTGAAGAATACCTCCACATCAATGACTTGAAGGTACAAACGTGACACAACAAAAGGAATTTTTCATATTCAAATATCTTTGAATATGAAACAGCTCTGATGACCAGTATTTTCTGTGTGTTCTTCCTCTGGTGCTGTAGGAGGCGCTGCAGTGTGTAGTAGAGCTCAACAGTGCCTCACTGCTCTACGTGTTTGTGCGGAACAGCGTGGAGTCTACGCTAGAGCGCAGCACCATCGCTAGAGAGCATGTGGGTCTGTTGCTGTACCAACTTGTAAAGGAAGGGACATTGCCTACACAGCAGTACTACAAAGGGTGAGCATCATCACGCTGTGTTTCCAATGTCTGAAATGTTTTTTACCTGTGGCGCACTCTTATTTACTTGGCAGACTGATTTGGAAATGAAAGGCGTGTGTTTCAAGTGAGGTTGTGTTTTGTGGGCTGTAGGTTGGAAGACACCTTGGAGGCTGCAGAAGACACAGCCATAGATATACCTCACATCTGGCTCTACCTGGCTGAACTCATAACCCCCATGCTCCATGAGGGAGGCATCCCTATGGGACAGCTCTTCAGGTGAGCTACATGCTGGAAAGCTGCAAATGTATGTCTGTTAATTAAGTCTGTTATAAGCTGATACCTTTGGCCCATAGTTCCCTGCTGATGGTATGGCAATTTGCATAACAGAAAGCTCCATGTCATTTATTTACTCTCTTGTCTATCAGTCGCCTCTCTTCTCTTTGCCTGTCGCACTGTGCCTCAGTAGGATTTATGAACATTTATTACACATGATGGCCGACTCATGTGTCCAGGCACAAATGTTACTGAACCCCACTCCTCTGTGGTAATGTCACTAACAATCAGCTTAGTTTTTTGCCTTGAGTATAACAATGGTTTTATTAATAATGCTAGTGAATAAAACGGCTGAATAATAATTTACTTCAAAGAAAGTGGAAAACCTAATTCATCGTGATTGTGTCTTCAGGGAGATCTCAAAGCCTCTTGTGCCTCTGGGGCAGGCTGGCGTGCTGCTGGTACAGATCCTCCAGTTGCTCTGCAAAGGAATGGTATGTTCTGCATAAATCCCTGGATGAGACTTGTCCATAACAAGTGCAAACTGAAACAGATCTTTCATTACCTCCTGTCACACATGAATAAAATCCTAATACTTTGTGCAGTTTGACATTTTAGACTCACTTGATTTTTTTAAATATTTTTTTTTTTCTCCTCCCCATCAGACCCCTAAGAAGGTCGGGGCCATGTGGACAGAGGCGGGGCTGAATTGGAGCGAGTTCATCCCTGAGGATGAAGACATCAACAAGTTTGTCACTGATCAGGTCTGTAGGCTACATTAAACAGTAAAACACGAACAACTGAAGACAACCACTCAGGCTGTGTTGGGTGGGAGGGTGAAATAACAATATTTTTAGAACTACATATATTTAATTGCGACCCCTTAAGCCCCATTACACATGAAAACCATGGCTGCAGAGAAGATGACTAAAATAGACAAAGAAATTGTGAATATTAGTACTATCATCACATTTCCCCCTGTAGTATTTCAAACATGGGGGGGGGGGACCACAATACATGAGTAACGGAGATGGGACTTTTGTTGGGTTTTTTTTGTTCACAGTGCTTTTTTCTGTTTTTGGTTTGGTTGCTCACACACATAAGCAAACAACTTACAAGTCAATCACTTACAAGAGAATCTTCAATTTTCATTGTTTGTTACATAATTCAGAAAGTGGAGTTCACCATAGGAGATGAGGTGGAGTCACAGGAAGTCGATACGAAGAAGGTCCTCACTGGAGATCAGCTCGGCAAACAGCTGGACAGACTCTTCAAGGACAAAGCCGACAACCAGCGTATTGGAGACTGGGTTGAGGTGTGTGACCGTATTTCTTTTTTTCAGCGGGTTTCACTTCAGACTTGAATATTCCATGCTGGGTTATTTATTCCATAGAAAAGTTACACGAGTTTCTTTCTTTTTTCAGGCCAACTTGGACGAGCAGCAAATTGCTTCCAACCAGTTTGTACGAGCATTGATGACATCAGTGTGTCAGTCTGCCGTCATATGTAAGTGTGACTAATACAGCATCCTGTATCTTTTTCTGCTAGACACCAATGTTAGTCTTTTGATCTCAGAGCAGCGCCATGAATTCCCTATGGGGGAATATGTTTCAGTATTGCTGACATGTTGCCGGTCTATGATGATTAAATGTAGAAATGCAAATAACGTCAGATTTGGGTTTTTTTTACAATTTTTTGCAGCCTTTTTCATGGCACACAAGATGTTCTATCTCAATTCATGGTTTGTCTGAACAAGAGTTTGTTACTCCTCGTTTCAGGTGACAACCCGTACAAGGTGGATGCGGGGCAAATCAGCCTGAGGGCCGATCTGCTGCAGAGATACCTGAGTGATGAGCAGAAAGAGCTGCAGGCCCTTTATGCCCTTCAGGCCCTGATGGTGGACATGGAGCAGCCAGCGAGTGAGTGTTCTGCTGCTAATCTACGTGTAGGGTGCCAACGGTCATGTGTCGGGGCTAAACGTACAGACATGAACAAAATAACAAATACCTCACCACACAGCAGCCATGTAACAAATGCGAAAGTTAGTGGAGCTCATCATCATGGCCATTTTTGAGACCAGAGTTTGTGCTAATATTAGTCGTTAATTTAAATGAATGACTGAGTGAAATTTCTGCACCACATTAAAAAAATTCCCACAATGTAACAAATTAGCGTCCATGGCATGCACACTACTTTCTGATCAGTCCCACAATGCCATGTTTCACCTTCGATAAATGTAACACTTCTCACTGACAAAATGGTGACGATTCATAAGTCTCTGAACTCTCACTCCTCACTAAAGAGCAAACTACTGGTGTTTATGCTGATTCCTATATTAGTGTCTGTGACCAGGGAAACAGTTTATGCCAAACACAGGACATGAGCATTGACATAAATTACTTTGCACTGACAGCCTCAAAAATGATGGCGTTGTATTAACCAATACGAGCTTGTATTTACTGCAGGGCTGTTGTGTTGTAAGGCTTGTTGTTATCTTTTGTCTCCTCTTCTGCAGCGAACTGTGAGGTGTAAGACAGCGAACAAAACCATCAGTCTTTTCATTACTAATGCTCGATCAATGTTGACCTCTGTCTTCTGTCTCTGCAGACCTGCTGCGGATGTTCTTCGACACCTTGTACGATGAGGACGTTATTAAAGAGGAGGCCTTCTACAAATGGGAATCCAGCAAAGACCCTGCAGAGCAAACAGGCAAAGGTGTGGCCTTGAAGTCCGTCACCGCCTTCTTCACCTGGCTCCGGGAGGCCGAGGAGGAGTCTGACAAGGAGTAAAAGACTGAACTGAAAGCTGCCGCCCCCCTTTGACAAGACGGGGGCTCTGCAGGCGGCTGCAGAGAGTCATGGACTATATTGCCAGAGAGGCAGACTCAAATCAGTCCTCAATGAGGATAAATCTTTATTATGTTTTCTTTTCTTTGAGGGACGGACTCGGAAAACAATCATTTCTCTCTCTACCCTTCTCTTGCTTCCTCATGATTTCCCCACCTGCTTGTGACAGCAAGTGTCCTCATCAAATAAACTTGAAAACTGATTCAGCAGCATTGCTTGTTAACGAGGTGTGAAGTATCCCACATCACTACGAAACTTTTCTTTTGTCATAATACAGAAACCAACAGGCTGCTTTTTAAAGGTTCTAGATAATTTTAATGCTTATCATATTTTCAGATCTGCAAGAATAAACAGCAGGGCGAGTGGTGTAGTGGGCTCCCTGATACGTGGGTATCTTCATGCCACCGTGTGTTCAGTCCAGACTCAGCTCTTGTGTATCTGTCCCTTACTGGAGTGTGCAGCATGACTGAAGTGTGTTTCTGTTAATGATACAGTGGACGAAACGTCGGTAGTCAAACGTATATGAACTAATCTTAATTTGATGGGTGGGAGTTTTTAAAGCAAAGCTCGTCTATTTTCTCTTGTTCGTTTTCCCATCATGATCTTACAAACAACAGAAACATGCAGGACTGATGTTGACCTTTGACCTTGACTACTAGGGGGTGGTCTTAATGCTTCCTCTAAGCCATCCTCTCCCATCCCCAGTAGTGAATCACATTGACTGACTCTTCATCTTTACCTCTGCTTTACTTAATCCTGAGCTGTCGTAGAGGACGCTTAGTGATCCAATCACAGTTAAAACTTGAAATCTACAGAAAATTGACTTGACAAAATATGTAAAGTGAAAATAAAATAAAATAAAAAAATAAATAAAACACAGACATGATCCGAAAGCCTTTTCTACTTTAAGTGGAAACTTATTTCAGGAGCATTCTGTAAATATATAATAACTAATTACAAAACCCTTGGGGTTGTTTTCAGTTTTATTTTTCAAATATTATAAATTGCTGATTGCTGCAGTGTGTCCTTTTTCCAACAGAATCCGCAGTTGTCCAGATGCAGAGAGGTGCTTTAGATAATCCACTGATTATTAGTAGTATTGGAATTTTGTAAATATTTTTTTTTTTTTTGCTTTCTTTATTTAAGAAATTATTGCTTCTTTAGCATTGGAAACTGGAAAGGTGAGGTAACGGAACATTGCAAATAAAGGACTTATTAAGTTGCCGAGCAGTTTTGCATCAGTGTGTGTGAAAGGTGTTTGATGCCCCAGTGAGTTTTATTGCTGTGTGTGGTTCGGTAGTGGTTGTGTAAAAGCTGGACTAGTTTTCTGCACTGATACCCAGTCCCTATTTAATAAGGTCAGTATCAGCCATTATGTCACCAATCCACATTAAATAGTTTAAGGTCAATAAAAAGTCAGTGCTTTGCTTATCAGGTCTCCCAACATAATCCCAGGTCTCATGTTACATTTAGATTAAAATAATTCCAATGAGTTACAGGCTGGGAAGTACAGAGGTTTTTAATTTGCGGAGAAATAGATCTCTGGTATCTGATCGGTACGTGGAAACTGTATGGGAGTGAAAAGTTGGATTGGTGCATGTTTATAGGTTGTATCATGGATGGAGTCACCCTCGGGGGGGGGGGACAGCTGTAGACCGCTCATTTCTTCCTTATTGTCTTTGAATTGTTTTGCCTTGGAAGTGCCCATCAAGTTCAGTGTGCACGGCAGACTACACATGGTGGCTTCATTGGGCTGCCACTATCAATTATCTGTAGGTGCATAGTGTTCAGTGTATATCATTTCAGAGAAACGGGTGAACATGTTTACAGAAGCAGAGATGACAACACCATTATCATAGTGGTCTACTGGTTAATCAGTTAATCACTTCAGCATTAATAACTTTCCTGGTCTCTCAGGCACAATCAGTACTGCTAGAAACCTGGCCTCTCTCTTGTTGTGTGTTAAATCGAAATGCCACACAAATTTAACACAAAGTTGTGTAGGACTGTTCTCCATGTAAACGAAATACGAAGAGAAAAATAGATAGGAGATTATTGAAACTTCATTGTGTTTTTCATGAGCTATTACTCCTTATTTAAAACACAGTTGGAATAACATAAAATGTCTACATGGGAGAAGTTAAAATACCATACATTACGAAATATATATATAATATTCTCTTTTCAACATAAGTATAACGCCGGCTACATAACAAGACTTATAAGGTCAAAATCGTCTAAGAACGAGATTCATTTTGGATGTTTCCAGCATTTTCTTGATATCAAACTGCTGTAAATGTCCCACACATGAACCGTGTCTAAATGTTTGAGCTAAAATTCACAGTGTATAAAATACACAGTGTATAAAATATACAGTAGCGGTAAATATAAATATGCCATGTGGAGAGGAGCTGCAGGTTGCAGTGTCTGGATGTTGGCTGCGGGGGGGGGGGGGGGGGGGACACCGCCTTTCGTTGATTACGCTATCCATAAGGCGAGATTTGGACAGCCAATGTAACCCGTATACCGAGCCACAAATGTGCCGG
>JAVQJF010008530.1:0-43129 GCA_036023855.1 Gadopsis marmoratus | reverse complement strand
CTCTCGCTCTCTCTCTCTCTCTCTCTCTCTCTCTCTCTCTCTCTCTCTCTCTCTCTCTCTCTTTGTCTTTCCCTCCCTCTGTTTGTGAATACTCTAATGAATGATATGGAATGATTACTTGACTGAGAGTTCCTGTACCCGCCCTACGAGAAAGGCTTAGTACAGCAACGACAGCAATTACACAGTTGCCTATCCAAATACTGGAGTGACACCGGTCCGGTGGTCCTGGACTGTATGGAATTGGTTTATGAGAAGTACCTCTCTAACAAAGCTTCAGAGAATATAAAAGCTGCTGTTGAAGACTTTGGTAAGCATCTCTATTTCCTCTGCAGATATGTTTTTGTTAAAGGTTTGTGGAAAAAGCTGAAGTTTGATAACAGATCTATGTGTAAACCGTGTGAAATTATTCGAGTATGTGCGTCTGTGTATTGGACCCAATGACGGGGTGGTTGTGGTTTCTGATCTCAGCCAGAATATCTATGGAAAATGGTTTTATAAGTCATGACATTGTCTTGTTATTAGGTCACCTGTGAAATTTAAGAACACCTGTTTGCCTTTCAGATGGTCTTTCATGAGAATGTTGGTCTTTGTGTGCGCTGTTTGCAAAGATAGCAGTATGACTACCAAGGTCTGTGTTCTTTGGACAGTCACCGTAGATTGTTAGGGCTGAGGTCAGATGGCGCCTGGCTGGGTGAGAATTTCACAGCTGCACATGAAAGAAGAGCGACTGTGGGATGGTAAATTGAGGGAGAAAGTGAGGGATTGTGTAGCTGATGAAGGGAGAGAGTTGGCTTGTTTTGATCATAGGTGCTCCTTACGGCTCACATGTATGCATATACGATGAGAAGATGCTGATGTATCCTACATTCCCCAGGAAGGTCTTTCTGTAGACGCAGCAGCAGAAAGTTTGTGGTTAATAAAATTTATTTTTCGCTTTCTGATTTTGAATCATGTGGTATTATCAGACAGTGTTTGCAGAACCGGTCATAAACTGGGCTATTTTTATCGCACGCACAAAAAAACAGGCGCATATGCACGCAGTCTTTACATTACACAGCAGATGTCAGTTTGCCAGTTTATTTCTAGCATAGTCGGAATGCACAAGTGTGACCGCCAGTACATGCCCAGCTGCATAAAACAACGCTCAGTTTTCGTGGTATGGAGCTATCTTGTTGGGCCTTGTAGCCTGTACAGAGGCTGGTGCTGGCTCGCATTGCTGGACCAGTGTCTGTACCGAACCCTATTAGCTTGCTGTCTGGTTGTGTGTCTGGTAATTGAATGTCATCATTTTATAATTGTTTCACATAATCATATCTTGAGGACATTTTCACATTGAGATATTGTGGTCCACAACTGTTGTCTAAATTAATAACAAGTTGAATGTTTTGTAGTTACTCATCATTTGGTCTTCCTGTGATAATCTATCATGTGATGTGTGAAATATAAACTAGAAGACGGATAAATAGGAGCCACCCATGGTGTGTTAATGCAAGGTTACTCATTTGCAGTCAAGTAAAAATGGATGTCTAATTTCAGAGTAACCCTGGATCTTGAGCTTTGGTTCTTCTGGAAGAATTGAGACTTGAGATTCTTACTGTTGCGTCTCTGACCTGTGTGGGAAGATGGGGCACTTGCACACAAAGCAAGGATGTGATGTTTCAGTTTAACAAAGATTTGCTCTTGTTTTCTCTTGGAGAGGAGAGAAATGAAGAGGTTGACTCTCGCATGGGAGCAGCACTGTGCTGTGGACACGGATGATAATTGATAAGTTCAGCACCAGTTGGGAGTTACAATTTTTGTTGTGGGTGTTTCTGTGATGGACATGTAAGGGTTCAGTAGGACACACACACACACACACAAGGTAGTGTTACTGTTGCTGTATGCTTGGGTGGTCCTATCTTTTGCTTGTTCTCAGTCAATTTCTCTTTGTTAATTTCCTGTGCTGTCTTCTGCCTCAATCCTATTCTGAGTTCAGGAAAAATATATTTTCACTAGGCTAAATGTGTGTATTAATTTATTTGGACAATCAACCGTTGGATTCAGTATGACCTTACAGGATACTTTTACAGTGATTAGGTGGTGCCCCAGGCGTGGTAAAGCATTATGGGAGAATAAAATTTAAACTGAATTTGTATTTTATTGGACAAGATAATCAAGGCTAATTTGCCTCGTTGATTTTATAGAATAACTGCTCATCTTCACCTCTGTTGTTGAGAGCTTAAGACGGCCGTGGTCAGGTTTAAAAAGTAGTTGAAAGTTTATGCAGAAAGGTGCAGTCTGCAAAGCTCTCGTGCGTGACTTGGTCTCCTTAGGGCTGCCCGGCAACGTCACTCGTCTTCTTGCTGAAGAGTGTGCACTTTGTTATTACAGAACATCATCATTGCCTCCAGCATGCAGTTGATAAGTAACTGAAATTTCAAAATAACTACAATAAAACCTGCATGCTAAGATAGACTACAAAGTAGAGGACTGGATTCTAAAGCAGTGTCTTAGTATTGGCTGGAAATCTGCGTACGAGCGTTCTTACATGTTATGCCCTCTGTAAGCCCTTCTTATCCCTTAACTTAAAAGACCTCCAGTCAGTGACTAGTTATCTTTGCAGCATTATCAGAAGTGTCTGGGGTCAGTGGGCTGCCAAGGAAGAGCCTTTGAAACAGGCATGTAGAGGAAGCTGTCCATGCTGTGGCATCTCTGACCTTTTTTCAGGAGAGTGCAGATGGGAAACAGAATCATAAAGTTGCTACAGGAAGCAGAGGAAGGCTTAGATCCAGGGAAGAGGATGAAGCCTTCAGATGCAACACTAAAAGAAATGGAAGGAATGAGATTTGTCTGTGATTATGAGCTCTGCACAGACCTTCGATTAGCAATGTAAATGAAGAAAGGATTTTTTCACTGCTGTAATCTGCGGACAGGACTGCGTCGCTAGAACCTTTAGGACGAGCAACGTTAGTGGTGAGGCGACGTAGGTTTTAAAGCCCCCATGAAATGCTGTCTTTACTTCCTTAATGGATGCGTCTCCTCTTGAAACAGGATATCGGTTAGCGAACAACACAATGTAAGATCATTCCAAATCAATGTCATTTAGGGAGAGAAAGGCAGTTGGACAGCCCAGGTAATCGCTTGATGTTTACCTCACCACACTAATTGAGGGTCTAAGGATGGATGGCGTCATATTCTGTAGATTGTAAAGCCCCTTGAGGCAAATTTGTGATATTGCACCACATAAATAAAATTGACTTGACCTTTTTGTTTTTGCTTCTAAATAAGTGTTTAATACTTTGTAATTTTGTTAAACCTATGTGCTCCGCACCATTCAGTCTAATAGCTGTGTCAGCCAGGGTCACAGCATGTTTGTGGTTTTGCAATAAAACCTAAAAATAAAATATGAATCGAACAATAGTTGATTGTAACGGTGGCTAAAATTATATTTTAAAAAATTAACCAGGTTGTAACAAAAATGGAATAACTTTCTTGGTAAAATAAACTATTCCACTGTTATGTGTTGGGGTGCACTCTCACTTTGTTTTTGTAAACTTAGCGTACACTCTCTAGTCTCCCCTAGTCCCACCCCCTCTGATTTCGCAGTTGCAGTTAAGAGGGTCTGTGACAACCTGATTACATAGAACAGGAAGTCAGAGGAGGGAGAGGTCACAAACTACAGACCCTCACACTCACTGCAGCACACGATAAAGCCAGAAGGCGCAAACGACAAAAAAATAACACTTGTTTACTCACTTTCTCCTATGGATGTTCACCTTGCAAGGTAGGCTCGCTGTTTTTCATCCAATCTATGAACAGATTCTGTCATAGATAACCTATACATTTGTGGGAATACCGAATAGCCCCCCCCCTTTTTTTATTAATGCTTAAGTTGTCATCAGTCTGAGTGTGAGAGTGTAGTGTTTGGGCTGGAAAACTTTCACCTGCAAATCACGTGCACATTGGTGTCTCTCTATGCAACATTTTTCCTACATGCAGGAAGGAATGATCCCACAGACCAACACTGTGGGATTATGACAAAGTGCTCATTAATTTACATAAATTTCCTTACTTTAAGTGTACACGGTGCTTAATGTCTGACATGAACTGAATGGAGGCAATTAAGTGTAGAGGTGTCATAATTCTCAGTGATGTCTGTGTAGTGAATATCTAAGCTGCAACTTTACACTGCAGCTTCACATTTGAGGACATAGTTGCAATAATTAAAGGAATACACAAGTTTGAATACAATATCTTGCTACCTTGTTCTTTCCTCCCAACTAAGTTTCATCTCAGCTGCACGCTGGATGCTCACCTTTATTGGAGCTTGTGAGGTCTGTGTGAACGGTCCGGAATCGGCTGGTGCGTGACATCTGTTGAGGTAGTAGCCTGAAGTATCTCAACCAGAACAGCCTGCAGCAGCAGATACATTATTACAGTTTGAAACATACATATTTCATACTGTATTTCCAAATCCTCCGGCAGGGATACTGGCATAGAGGACTTTTTTTACTCTGTTGTTTCATTGGTGTTGTAAAGTGGTTTGTTTTTGTATATTTGTTGTATCAGTAAATTAATAATTTTTGATAACACCAAGATACATTATGTCCCTTTTCTACTAGTTTTGGACTAGAGTCAGGGATAGATGCTAATATTTTCAAGCACAATTTTACACAACTGAACACAGCCTTCCTTAAATGTGACACTTCAATAAATGAAAAGACATTAACAGAATGAAAATATATTTTTATAATAATTAATTTAAAACTCAAAGATCTTTGTACGCATATGGTACATATATTCTATCAGCCTCTTAGTTCAGATTTGGGATGTTTGTGGAACTGTAACGTTGCTTTGGCGAAGGCAAAGTATCTCCAGTATGGTAAAACTTGGTGGCCACATCGAGTATTTTGTGGCCACAAACACATTTTTTGTGGCCACGGGCCACAGGGCCATGGTTAATGTCGAACCCTGAGAGTAATTGCTTTAGTACCAATGTCTGCGCCTACACAAGAGTCATCTGAAATTAGTTTTATGTGCATATGGATGGATCAGCATGCTTGTTAAGGTGGTGCTTAGTCAGATAGCTGTTTACTTTTTTATGGTATTGTACTTTCCACCTACTATGGATGTTCATGTCAGGTTGGGCAATGCTTTAGGTTTATCTAGCAAGACTCCATCATGGGTGACTGATCTCAATGAACAAATCAAGAGTGTTTACCTTGAGGTCAGAAACTGGTGGTAGAATTGGCTGACTATTAACCACTTTCCAGGATGCATGACCGCAGGGGTGCACATCTTTCATGGAAGTCTCCTCTCCTTCCAGCAGGCGGAGGGCCGATGACGTTGGCGGAACAGCCTCACTTAGCCAAAGGCCATGCCGTTTTACTTACGTACGTTAACTGCCCTCTCTGGTGCTCGAGGATGTAAAAATAGCTGTTTAGCAAGAATCCCAGTCATGTCCCGCTAACAAAGACCTATTTATACAAGTTGTGGCACTAAACATAGAGGAGCTTTTGTCCCTCCCCGCCTTCTTCTTCTGCAGACCTCGTCACCAAGGCCGTGAGCGCCAAAACCTCTGACGCTCTTGACACTCCAAAGAACAGCCTTTGTTCATCACAGTCCTACGGTCCTTCTAGTGAGGCTTAGGGAAGCACTGTGGTCTGCAAGACTGCGTATTTGTTAACTGCACTTGTGTCAGTTTGCAGTGTCATGGAAATATTTTGTTGTTCTGGTTCATTTCTGTGCCAGAAAATGCAATTACTTAGTATTCAAGTATTTGCTCAAAACATTTAAAATGCCACAGTCACTCTCTGAAATTCAGTCCTTGATTTTTTTTTTTTGTCTCAGAAAATGAGGTGTTTTCCTGGTGTTTCTGTGGTGAAACCATTCACTGACTCATCCTTAGTCATGAAACATTTCCAGGGCCTTTATGCATATTGACACTTGTATTACCATTCGATCAGGTACATGACATTCTTAAATGTTTACAACTGAAGCCATTTTAACATTGTGGACTGAAGCTCTTGCAACAAATCAGATAAGATTAAAATGTTTCTCTGATATAGTTTGATTTATACTATATTTCCACGTGAATGCAGAGTAAGATTATAGCACATAATGCTTCATTTTCCTTTTCTCACCTCACTTGAAGTGTTCTTATTCCTCCTGAGACTGCCCTGAAGAGACCACAGATAAACATTGACACAGTGGCTACTGTTATATGTTTAATTTCCTGCCTGAGAGAGATGCATTGCGTGAGTTGTAAAGCCAATGTCGTATCTTTTTTTTTTATTTTTTTTTATGTCATATCAACAGACTATATAGGTTTTCTGTGTGTCCATAAAATTTAGCCTGGTTTTGATTTCTGCCAGATTAAACAATAGCACATAGTAATTTGTTCTGTTATCACCAAAATCTTGACCTTCTCTCCCCCGTCTTCACCCTGTGCTCATCGTGCGCCCTGTCTCTCCCTCGCTCTATCCCTAGCACTGTGTTTTTCTGAGGAACACACCGAGAAGCTGTCCTAGTTGGGATGAGTCAGTGCAGCTGGGGTGCAGGTCATTTACCCACAGCCCACTCAGACGGGACAGATGGCCCGGCCACTCTCATGCTGCTAAGTGCTAACTATGCATCCAGACTCTGTGGGCCAAGCTAATGCTAACACCTAACTGGTGAACTGGAGAAAGCTTAGCTAATGCTATCCAAACACTACTGTATGTATGTAGAGATGAGTAATGGGACATTGTAAATATTTCCACTCAAATCAGTTATATTTTTGGGAATGCACAATAATGATATTTTCCACATATATAGTTTTTTTATTTTATTCTAATAGAAAAAATATATCCTGTCCCTTTTGATAAGCATTTACTTTTGTATTGTGTCTAATATGCAGAGAAAACGTATGTTGTGGATACAGATGTTTTGCTGAATATTGTGTGGATTGTGTACAGAGATATTCTCTCCTTGTTTGTACTTTACCTCATTCTCTCTCCCCCCCGTGACAAAATCTCTAATGATTCTGACAGCACTATAGGACATCTGCGCACAGATTCTCTTCCCAGAGTTTAGCTTTCAGTCATGGCATATAGAATTGTTTGTCATTAGTCATTGTATTATTTTAGATGCTGACCTTTTTTTTAAAAGAAGCATGAAACCCTAAGTGCCTGTGTGTTGGGATTTATGCTGTAGCACATTCGCTGTGCACTTCACTTATGCTTCTCTGGTTGTGGGTATGCTTTCAAGGACTAAAACTGCATGAGACACTCAGTGTTCCTCAGTAACCCCTTAATGCCCAAAACAAGAAAGTAGATTGGAAGTGAGTTTGCATGGTTTCTGTGCAGGTGTCTTGATTGTGTGCACATGTAGCACAGACATAGCAATGTGTGTAGTCATAGGTTACCAAGAGTTGAGTATAAAGTAGCTTATGCCGTAAACTTGAAACATTAAATCTTTTGCTGTTTCACAGTGAGAATAACTCTGAGAGTACAACCCTTAAGATAAAGTGCTGGCAATCTATTTAGTGTCCTTTTTAACTGCCCTACAAGTGTCTTTGGTTCATTGCATTAATGTGCAATGTGGGCACATGTTGTGCACAATTAAACACCGACTGGCAAACGCAAACCAGCTGAAGCACAAATGACTGAAATGAATAACACCAGTGTAAAAGAAGACACACCTGTCCATGTCCTGAAGAGACAACCTTGTGTAATTTGTACTGCTGCAGAAATATAGAAAGCCATATGCCTGGCTCAGTATCATTTACCATTAGAGATATGGAGGATGAGTTTAAGTATGCAGTTTAACAGCCTATGATGACAGTACATTCACATTAGCAATTAGTGCACTTAAAGGCCTTTTAGGCTGCATTAAGCTATCTAAACCATGAAGCACAATTAGCCTTTTAAGTGCAGTAAAGCTGGAGTTGGTGGAGCTTCAGTGGTGTTGGGAGGATGGTTCACCAGTAACTAGTTTCACATATTTAGGCTAATAAATTAGATCAAACACTTGTAATGGGATACTGATTTGGCTGCACGCTTTTATTTTTAGCAGCTGCAGGCTAAAACAAAGAGCTCATTTCCACTGTCTTTCTTTCTTTCTTTCTACATTTGAGTGTCTTGCCATGTCATCAATCAACACCGCATGGTCCCATATTGTCTCATTTGTATGGATTTTGGCATGGCATGGTACCAAGATGATTTTGGGGACAATGTCTTTTGTTGATGCCAGTCAATGTCTAAAAGCAATAGTTCAGCACTTATTCTCACTCACATATTCAGTATATTTCTCTTTCTTGCTGATAGTTGAATAAGAGATTGATACTACAACAAATTGGAACAAATGGCTGTTTTACGAGGGATTATGTTATGGCTGCAAAGACCGACGTGAGAGTGATATCTCCTCAAACGCTCGTGAAGAAAGTGAATAGGCACATTTCCTCAAAGGCCTATAACTATTCCTTTTTAAGCGACACTTTGAATGTGCTCATTTCCCGTCCTCGTGCTGTGTTGGAATAAGTGATGGGACAGTTTAATTGACCGTACATGTTTTTCCACTTTCCATAAATCTGCAGATTAGCAGTGTCATTTTGAAGTAAACATGTCTTCTGAGACTGTTGTGGCCAAAGTACCAGAAGCTTTAGTGATAACGTGTCCAACAAAACCACTGCCCTCAAGGGTTTTTCTATTGGATCGCATTAGATTTCACTGTGGTTTATAATGTTGTCCACCTCCTGTAGATGCAGAGGTTGGAGCTGGATGATGCAGCTAATCCCCCTTGTCTATTCTTTCTCCATTATTTTCTCTGTGAATCCACTTTAGATGGTCTCTTTTTGAGTATTTTCTCTTTATGCACTTTACCCAGTTCTCTCACCCACCGTTGCCTTTGTCATCCTCCAGGGATGTTGGGTCAGGAGGCCTCTGATGGCAGCGTGACTCCACTCAGTTGGCATCTCCTCCCTTCACCCTGTCACCGTCTTAGTCAGCCCCTCAATGCCCCCTCTGTCTGGACCCCATAGGCTGTAGGACCTGGGTGGGCGAATAGAGGGTGTTGTCCTCTGTCCCACCCTATCAGAAGACACATTGAGACTCTTGGAGAAAAGGGGGAGGGGGATAAAGAGGGGCTGGCGGGGACAGCTGCCATGCTAGGGGAGCCCTCCCCGTCCCCAGCCCAGTATCGTTCCATGCCGTCCCATTCCCAACCCTGGGGCAGTGAACACTAGATTCCTACAAGCTGAAGTTGGACTCTGTGATTGTTGAGTGAGCTGAATGGTTCAGAATCTGTTGGTGTATTAAGGAAGACTAGAATGGATGTATATGTACCCTGCAGCCATTAAGTACTGCATTCTGGCTTGGACCAGTTGGGATTTAGCCATTAATTCAACACAACCCTGGCCACGATGGAATATACAAAACAAAAAGCAGGACTAGATGCCTCATGTTCTTCATGAGCCTTAACAGGAGGTATGTATGGTGGACAATTGCTCAGTGTTTTCAAAGGTCATCTGGTTGTACTGTTCCAGTGTGCATTTGTGGCATTGGGTTCAAAGTACTCTGGTGTGGTTTGGGCACTGCCATGTTGATTACACACTTAAAGCGTGGTGTAGAATGTGTATGTGATTTAGATTATATGTCAAATTGTCCTGTTGGCATTGTGTTTTTGTTTGTTATGAAGTCTGTGTGTTTCTTTCAGGCCATTCATTTTAAGTGATTCCGGGTCTTTTAAGGCCACTCAGCTGAACTGTAGATGTTTAAATTCAGACAGATTTGCACATTTGCACAAACACTGCGCTTTTTTCTCACCACAAGTGCCTGCTCTCCCACTATTCTGTCAGTCCAAATGCTCACTAAAAAAGAAAAAGAACACTTTAGGCTGCAGTGCATATCACTAATACACTTTAATTGGATCAGCCTGCATTGGTTCAAAAATATGGTGGGAGGTACAGGGAAAATCTGATTACTGACCAGCTGCACATGTGGATTTTTACAAGAAACGGGTTATTGCAAATCATGTAAATGTGTTCTCTGACTTCCTGCCTTAACCCGATTCCCCACACTTTCTTGATGTCTTGTGTGCATATAAACGTTGGAAGTATGTGATGCATGTCAGTGAAACACACCACTTGCGTCAGGTGTGTGAACCGTTCTGTGTGTATGTAGCTGTGTTGGGCTCGCCATTAAGGAAGTAAGCAATTGTGTTCTGCTGTCTCTTACTCTTGGTAGTGTTTATTTTTATGCACATGGTGCTGAATGGATGGTACAAGTCGGTGATATAAAACGGTGCACGTGTGTATAATTGTGCATGAGGAAAGCTGTGCGAAAGTCCACAGATGGAGGAGAGATGCTCAAGCTACCACACAGCTTGCCATCCTAGAACCACTACTGTCTGTAACCATGTTAATGTGTATGCAGATTCTCTACAGGGCTGTTCGTCTGTGAATCACAAACCACTGCTTTTAACTGTGATTGACCCTTAATGTCCCATCACCTGGGGATTTCCAATTTGATTCTGATCTTAAACATTTTCTTTTTTGCGAATTTCTGTAGTTAAAATATTTTAGAAGAAGCTACGCATATTAAAAGATTACACCTTTTTGGGTAATAATTGGTGATAATTGCTTCCTTTTTGGATAATTAGTGTGATTTTTATATTCTTGAGTAATTCATTTTGTGATGTATTAGATTCAGTGTGTTTTTCATACAATATTTCTATTGTAGCCACTTTATAAAGGCACATTTTTATTTAGTTATCGCTATTTATTGTTATATGTTATCTCTGAGTATTGGTGTTATCAAGTGCTGTTCTTGGAGTTTGATTTTCAATTGTGTAAAGGTGTCCCTGCTGTGGGTGCATCTTGTGTCTGATTTCTGTCTTCAGTTTGAGATTTTGATCCAACATCTGTATTTTTTTTTTTTTTTTTGACGCAAGTATTCTTCACTCAATTTCCTTTTTTATCTCTTATCTGTAACCGACCTGTTGTTTTCTCAAGAATTTTAAAGCTAACTCCGACTGCACAACTGTCAAAGCAGTTTTGTTAAACTGGTCTCACTTGCTTCTGTCTTTCTTGAGCATGTACAACTTAGCCAGTTGTCAACACTCTCACTCTGGGCGAGCCTGGCCTCACTGTAACCTAAGCTTTTGGTCCTTCGGTTCCCTACAGAGTAACTTGACCCAAGATTGCTTTGTCATGTGCAGAGAGAGAGGTTCCGTCTCCACACCCACTGTCTTTGCCCGACTGACACAACACAGACACATCGGTGTTGTTTTTGCATATTTACTTTAGCTTGTACAGTTAAATTATTCAATTGGGCCTGCCTCAAATGATGTAGGTTTAATAGGTTTAAGCCTCATTTGGACTATGTGGGTGTGTTTGTGATTATGTAATGCAGTCCTTTTTTATCTCCAGTGCGTGAAACATGTGCTGCATCTGTGAGCGCACTATGTCAGTGTGGGATGTGAATAGTGTTTTCTTTTTGTATGTAACAGTGTGTGTTATTTAATGTTTTAGTGTCTTTGTCTTTGTGATCCCTGCATGTCCATGCGACATTCTGTTTGTGAAGGGAAAGGTCTGATGCTCTTCGTGCTGTCTCAGTCCGGGGCTTGGCCCACTAACAAAGGACACCCAGATGGAAAAACAGCTAAGGGATGTAAAAACCCAAGGCCACAGCATTGTTAATACCGTCAAATTTATGCCCCAAGACAGCAACAAGAAAGTTTTAGTTTGCATTCCTAACACTGTTGGTATGCTTCCTGATCTGTCTGATCTCAGTGGTGATTGTTTGTTTACCGGGTCTTGTCTATCATTTCAAACAGCACTGAGAATCTGACTGGTATTCAATTGATCATCTGATTTATTGTTTTATTTTTTTGTGGTATAAACTTGTGCAAAGTGTCCATACATGCTTATCCTAGCTCAAGCAATAAAAGGAAGTTAAACTTTATATATATATATATATAAAAATCCCATATCTTATTATAAAATCCAGTGATTGCGCAGACAAGTCTAGCTAGTATTTTGTGGAGAGACTATTTTGAGCTGTAAAACAAAAGCCCAACTGCCATGACTCAGCAGAATCCAGAGTTCACGACCTCTTTGAGTCTGCATTTAAATGAATCCCTGCTGGAAGTGTTTTCTAAAACTACAAACACAATCTAGAAACAGGACAGAAAAATAATAACCTCTGTATTTTGAATCACAGTCGCATTACAGGGATTTTAATGTTGTTTTTTCAACGCAGCCTAAATCTTTTACCGATATATTAAGTTATCCCAGATAAGAAGGGATGCAAGTGATCTCTTATTGTCTCTCATTAATGTACTTAGGATATATATTTTATTACTGAACTGTCCTTTATGTATACCAATTTTAAGTCATAAATTTCATCTGCTTACATCTGCCTGAGTTTAAACTCTTCTGTCTGCTTTGTGCTGTCTTTTTCTCACAGACAACAAATCCCATTTGAAAGAAAAGACCTAATTGCCTGTTTCTCTTTATAGATTTAGTTATTCATTCCAATCAGGGTGCTAGACCAAACTATGTGGCTTTTGTTCTGGTTATCCCAAACACATATTTCTGGTTGCGGGCCTCTTCCCTCTGGCACTGAGTATTCTTCAGTGCAGCTGGTGGAGAATGCACACAGAGACACAAGCTATGCTAGGACACATTGGCTAAACTGGAAAAGTAAAGCATTTGGCCAGCCTGTGGTCAGTTGGAAATGGAGCAGTCATTGTGAGAACACACATATAACCTTTGGCCTCATTTCTGTGCTCACCCTGCAGGCATGGAAGAAGCGGTGGTTTGTTCTTCGCTGTGGCCGTCTGACAGGCGACCCAGACGTGTTGGAGTACTACAAGAATGACCATGCCAAGAAGCCCATCCGCGTGATTGATCTCAACTTGTGTGAGCAGGTGTGGTTCTTCATGACTATCGGCCTGCAAATAAGCGCAGTTCCAGGTTTACGAATGTGCAACACACAGTTGATGCCCCTCACATAATCAAACGGTGTTTGCAGTGATAAATGCTAACATTTATGACACCGATTTAAGCCGCTCTTTTCCTCAAAAACAGATGAATGTTGAACTTTTTAAAAACCATCGACTTTGACTTTTATTTATTTTTGAGGAAAAATGGCTTTCGCTGTGTAACTTGAATGAAGTCATCCATGCAAAAGAGCACAAACAAAATGTCAGAAAAAAGTGGACATGCCTGTTAAAACCTTGTAAAGACCAGTGTCATGTCTTGAATAATGCAAAGACATTCTCGCAGCTGAGATGCTGAAACGAGGGAATTTTTTACACTTTTGCTTAATAAAATTACCTAAATGATGAACCGGTTACCAAATAGTTGCTGATTAATTTTCTGACGGTCAACTAATTATTTCAGCTCTCCTTCCATTCATTCAACACTCTCTTTGACTGGCAGTCATCTATTTTTCCTTGACTGATGCCACATTAAACCAAGTCTTGTTTGTCGCCCCTTCAGGTGGATGCTGGGCTGACGTTCTCCAAGAAGGACTTGGAGCACAGCTTCATATTTGACATCAAGACCATTGACCGTGTCTTCTACCTGGTGGCTGACACCGAAGAGGAGATGAATAAGTGGGTTCGCTGCATCTGCGACATCTGTGGTTTTAACCCCACTGATGACGGTAAGGGTTGGCAACTGACAGATTGATACGCATCACTGCTGCCGCCCATCAATATTGATTCAACCCATAAAGGCACAGTTGAGACCATAGGGAAAGGTTTTCACTCAGATACACTGCCATTTATATTTTGTGCCATTTGGACAGATAATGCATTAAATCTGCTTTGATTTGCTTTATGTGTTTAAAGGATATTTCTTTATAGAACAAACCTGATTTAAGGTCTCTACTAGTGGTAGAAGTGGTGGAATATATGTGAAGTGACCATAAGGACTGAACAGGCTCGAAAACTTTAAATTTGTTACCTTTGTCTCTGGGGCTGGAGTTTGTGATTGCGTTTTTAATAGATCAATAGCTAGGACCAGCATTATAATTTTGATGTTGACTAATGTATCGTTAAAACGTGTAACATCAGCACAACCACAACAACGGCATGCTAATTAACCAGCGCTGTGTAGTGTTTCAAACTTAATTCAGACTATTCAATTTTTTTTTATATTATTAACCACAGTTGTCCCTCTGCTTCAGACATTGTGCATGAGAAGATCAATTCTGCCGTATTCAAAGAGTCTTCATTAAACATCTTCTATGATGTATTTATATGAATGGAGGAAAAGATGAGCAGCAACTTTAAACTAGGGTGTACTTCATCACCAGCATTAAGCAAATGTATTACCAGAATTGCGCCACGTTATATTGGCTCATAAGCTAATTACTGTACATTTAATTGGTCTCTCTTTTTTTTTTGATGCCTCTCAAGTATCTTCTTCTTTTCTCTCTGAGGGAGTTAGGTGAACCAGCTGAATGTGCCAGAAGCCCTCTATTCAGCACAGTTCTCAGCCGAGGTCTAATGATCCGTGTGTTGATCCATGTGTTGTGTTGAGGCTCACGTTACCCTTGTTCCCAGTACTGGATAATCAAAGCATTGTGTGCCTGTCGGTCTCACTGCCCCTCTTTCCTTCTTTCCCTCTTATCTGGTTCTCATTCTCTCTCGTTTCTCCCTCGGTCCCTGTGTGTTTGAGCCCAATTTCAGGCTTTGCTATTTGCATCTCAGTCTTCTGTAGTTTCCCCCCCTCCTCAACAAAATCTGTCAGTGTGATGAGAATTGGCATAAAAGTTGCACTAAATTCTTTTGTCTGACATATCGCACCGCTATGATTCTTTTAGGAGAAGAATGTACTTTTCAAACCTGGCAACTGAGTCACTGATTATGTGGCTCCAAGGTCGTCCTCTCCACAGTATTGTGACTTTGTTTCCACCTCTGTTACACAGCTAGTGTTGCAGGGCAACCCTGATAACAACATTTAGGGCATCTCTGCAACAGAATCATTGGAGTTGGCTGTTTAAAACCCTGAAGACAAACCATAAGCCCATTCAAGGAGAAACCAGGTCTAAAGACAAATATCCTTGCAGCCTTCCTCGCAGTTCTTTTTACAACAGAATGTCCCTGGCTCTCCCTTTCTGCACTCGCATGCGCTTCTCTGCATGTGAGATCCAACTCCCATTCTCCTGTCGTGTGTGGCCACGCTAGAGTGCTTCATGGCTCGGCAGATATTAGAGGAGGGGAACATTAGGAGGACTGGTGAACGAAGAGTAGGAGGTACAGAGGAGTATGAGCAGAGGGGATTTTCCCTTTTCCTGTGTGAATCAGCACTTAAAGCTTCACCAAACAAATGGAGGGGGGGGGGAGAAGACGGCAGAGGAGGAGAGAGGAGCAAATGATGCACTGCAATGAGAGAAATGTACTTTTAAAGAGAAAGAGGAGACCTTGCGTGAGATAAAACCATGTCAGTTATTGAAGAGAGTGGGAGGCGAAGTGTGAAAAAGGAGAAAAAAGTAGAAAGGAAACATAAATATATTTCACCGGGCATATGCATCAGTCATTTTGGCTCTCAGTGCTGTACAACAATCAGCTCGAGCAGAAGGATTTTAAAAGGACTCTGATATTTGAAAACGTAGTGTGACAAAGCAGAGACCTTGAGGAAATGCTGTCTGAGAAGGAGTGTGTGGGTTTCTGAAGGCAAACACTGTGTTCAGACTCTCTACAAACAAATTAAGCTTTTAAGTGGATTTCATTTGTGCATGTGTTGGACATGAAAAGAAAGATGAAAATACTAACACATGAGTGACTGCAGCACTTCAGCTTGATATTAGCTGTCGGTGCCCGTGTTGTTTAGGAATCTTGCCACATGTATATCACACATGTCACACACACAGTGCATCATGTCCTTCTCCTCAAGCTGGAGAGTGTACTGTGTTTGAAAAGGTTTAATTTCCCACAGGAAATCCACCCAAATAGGATGTGAGCTTATAGGTTATTGTCGCTCATTGGATCTGTTAAGAAGGGGAGCACCTGGTGTTTCAGCTGCAGGCTACTAGCTTTCACTTGGGTTTGAGTTTAATAAACAGTGTAAAGTGTGTTGTTTCAGAGAGATATCTGAGATCTGTCCTCGGGCTGTTGGTTAATCTGAGGGAGCCTACACACATCAGCCGCTCAAGTTCAGACATTATAGAGATGCAAAGTTGGTGTGGTGTCGGTCAAAATGCTGCTTGTTTGACTGTTACATTGGAATTGGGTTGCTAGGAAACAGCTTGGGTCCAGGTTTACTCTGCCAGAGTTGACATTGGCAAACACAGCTTACTGTTTACTTTCTGCCTAATATCATCAGTCTGAATAGGCTTTACGGGCCCACAATAGGAGCAGCTCCTGACTCCCATGGATGGCTGGGGGTTCAGGAGGAGCCATAGGTTAACTAAATTTGGAACAGGTTGTAGAAATACACAAATACAACGATGTGGTTATAATCCAACAGTACGCTTATAATAGGAGCAATTTACATGTCGTAAATCCAGTACAAGTCCAAAAAGGTTTCAGTAAAATAAGTCCAATATGTCCACTAGATTTAATGACATACAGCCAGAGGAGTAATTCTAGCTGAAGTGAATAAAGGAAGTGATCCTCCTCAATTTAGTCACTAAATTACAGTTTAAACTATAACCTAACCTAACTCATGCAGAATATGGTCTTTGTTGTGCAAAATGCTAACTCTGCTTATACCCCTCTGAAGGTTAATGCTTTATTCCATAAACGTGTATTAATATCTTCAGTTAGTGGAGGTGATCATTCATTCACTGGCAGCTGTGGACAACCCTGCTTCGTGTAAACAAACGGTCTTGAGAGAAGTTCACTCCGGCCTTCTTGTTTCTCTCCTCCAGAAGCAACAAAAGCTGCTCACCAGTCAGCCATCAGAGGCCTGGTGGTGGACACCCCCCCAAATCCAGCACTGGGTAATGTTGGTTCTGCAGCAGTGCTGTCCAGTGTTCCCCCTCCATACCAACCAGTCAGTGTGCGACACCTGGACTCTCAGTCCAGTTCGGAGGAACCCCAGGATTACCTGTGGCTGGTCAACTGTGAGAGCAAAAAGCCTGAACCCAACAGGTGAGTTTGTTTGTGTCAGTGTATGCGTATACATACCATATATGTATGTGTGTCCATATTCACTGAGTGTTATACTGTGCCATAAGCTTCTCTCTCTATACATTTTTCAAGCCCATTATATTTCTTTTGTACGTTTCATCTGTACTGCCACTCTCGCCCTTGTCTCTGCTGTGTGGTGTGTAGCTCAGTGCAGCTTCACTCTCCATTGGAGGGAGACCAGGAGTATTTGCTCCTGGAGGAGTGTGAGAGCAAGTCTCTTCCTCCCCAGGCTAGTCTGTGAGTGGCCAGCCATCCAGCTGGAACTGCCTGCTTGTGTGGAGTGCTACACATGTATTTAAAAATAAATAAATAAAAGAAGAAAGGTCAACAGTCACAACACATCATGTAGATTTACATGGCTTCTATAGATGGTTATTAGTGCTAGATTTGAGTTTGAGTGATTTAATATTCAGCAACTGGCCCTCTTTGTAGCTCAGAACAAAGCCAGTTCCTAACACTGTTTTGACTTACCGTAGCCTGCACGTTTAGAAATGACCCAACATCCATTGAGTACCTCAGTCCTTCACGTGTGTGTGTGTGTGTGTGTGTGCATGTGTGTGGGACATGCTAAAAGACTAGCGATAAGGTGTCTGTATATAAGTTGAGGTTACTAACTGTGGCTTGCAGACAATGCTGTGAAGACTGACCCTGACTGAGTGGATTGCTTAGCTTCTCTAAATCTAAATGTGGAAATGTAATTATCTGGTTTATATGTTTATTCTCTTCTTAGAGCCCATGCTGAGTGTTCCAAGTCTACCTCTTCAGAGACAGACCTGAATGACAACCTCCCCTCTCTCCGCACGCCGACATCCTCCACCTCGTCAGCTAAACACACCTCACACAACGGCTTCTTCCCACAGCACCCGTCCCCTGCCTCCGCCTCGTCCATCTACGACTCTCCTCCATCACGCGGTGCCTCGCTCTCAACTGACAGCAGCCTTTACCACCTCCCTCGCAGCTACTCCCAGGACACTGTGCTGCTCCCAAAGTCAGCCTCCTCCCCTTTGGCCCATCCGGACAGTGGGGATGGCTCTGAGCTCTATGTCTTCAACACGCCGTCACGGAAGCCCTCAATGGAGACACAGATGCGCAACCTTTCCATCAGTTATGATATCCCACCTACACCTGGCGCAAACTGTACATACCAAGTGCCCCGCACCTTGTCGTCGGCGACAGGGCTAGGCGGCTCAGAGGGTGGGGTAGATGTAGTACCTCCTCCCAGACCACCCAAGCCTTTGCTCAGTTCCACCTCAGGACCCCCACCACCTCCTGCTGAGCGTTCACCTACGGACACCTATTATGTGCCTCGCTCGGCGTCAGAGACGGACGGAAACTACTGTGTGCCTACTAGTGCTGGGAATAAAGCTTTACGCAGCAACACTATTGGCACTGTGGACTGTTCACGCCTCCGCAAAGGTTTGTGTCGGGCAGAGTTTTTTTTCTTTCTTGTTGTTGGAATAGAGATTTCCTATGTTTTGGAAAACTGCTATGAAATTACAAAGTGTTCTTTTATGATCTTGAAATATTTCACTCTAAATATAATAAATAGGACACACACATTTACAAAGCCATTTTCCTCTATAAAATCTCGACCTCTATGGGCGGTGATATTTTTCATTAACTAAACATGTTATAAATGGCTTCATAAGGCTTTTCTTTCACACATCTTTTTGTATGGGCATTCTGTACATTTTACACTCTCTTTTGAAGGATGATAAGAGACCTCACCGGGGAGCTCTTAACTTGTTGTTCTTCCAGCTTTGATCCCTATTTTCACCTTTACCCTTCTGTTCTGTTCACAATCGATTAAAATTTTCAAAAGTTTATCCGAACACAAAGCACAGTTTTCTGCAGATGTCTTCAGGTTCTTGACAATTAAGGAACTTGACGATGGTTTGTGCAGCAATTCCAGTCATATTTATTGGTTATAATACTGTTTTTTAAAAGCCAGCAAGATACGTTAAGAATCATCTTCGTATGTCCTCACTTGAGGACAAATACATGCCTTCTGTTGCATCACTGAAACCACAGATATCTGGCTAGTTATCAGCAGAGCCTTCTTTGTTGTACATATACTGTACTATAATGTCACCAACCTTGAGAGTGTTGGGGCGTTCAATCTGACGACTCAAGAGACATGCACTTGCTGTTGAACATATTGAACTATCTGTTAAAGTCCATATAACATGACAGCAATTTCTGCACCATCTCTGCTTCCACTGTGACAACTCGGAGTAAACCTGAGTAGATCTTCTGAATAGGCAAGAAATGCCTTTTTATAGTAACAGTTGAGTAAAATTAGAACATGAAGTACATCTAATAATAAAATGTTACCTTTTTATATCACCGCTTTTAAATCGGTGCACATCTTTTTGTAGTAGGACTGAAAAATAGAACTAAAACTTTCTGGCAAGAAGAAACATCTGGAGTGAGGAAGTACACAGCATATTATGTTGTTCCACTTACTCCTCTCCCTTGTGGTGACAGATGTCATTACAGAAGTATTAGTTGCAGAATAATTGTTTACCAAAGCCCAAGAGAGTCTGAAGTCTGTGGTGAAACTCAGTAGTCAGTCTCACATGTGCTAAACACTTACTGTGAATCTAGCAGTCATTGCACAAATAGTGAATATCCCAGGTTCATCAGATGATGTGGTGTATGGAATCATACTGAACGGGGTTGAGGCTGTTGTGAATATTTCTCCCAATGTGAGACTGGGTTGAAGGACTGAAGGAACACGCTGTAAAGAACCATTGAATAGCAGTAATAACTCAGTTTAGGTGAATTATTTGCACCGTAAGAGCACAGAATTTCATCTGACCCGTTTTGAAACTTTATATTGTTTCTTTTCTGGGCAGGTACAGTATTTCAAGGAAGTGACATTGCTCATTGTAATTATTCCCTGTCATGGTCTTCACCCACTTAGACTCCCTCAGCTGACACTCTCATTTGCCTTACAAGCATTTCCTAGCACTGCTGTAGTTCTTGTGGCCCTAAGTGAAATGCATTAGAGACAGCATCAGTGCCTAATGAGGAAACAAAAAACAATAATGTGCTACGCAGTAGAGCCCTTGCATATAGCTGCTGAGCTCTATCCAACTGAATGAAATAATCTTTACAGAGTCATGAAAACATATACAGTACTTTAATTAGGCCTCTGGTGTGTGCATCATTGGGATTATGCTAATAGCATAAATGGGCTTGGACTACAGCACATAGCCTACACTTCCCACATCAAAGCTAATTTTATGTGCAGTGCTCGTCATTTACTGAGTCTTATTGCAACTATGTGTACATTGGTAATTGTGTTTGTGTTTTGCAGATTTTGGATCCCAGGACTGCTATGACATTCCTAGATCATTCCCGTCAGATAAAAGCTACTCATTTGACTTCAACGAAAGCTTCAACAGCTACCTTGTAAGTGCGGTTCCAAGGTTCACTGGTTTATAAGTTCACAAGGAGTGGCTGACTGCTTAAAGGGATGTTTTCGTGTTATGACTGTGGATGTTCTTGACAATCTTGGTTGTTTGCAGCGTTAACAGAGCCATAACATTTTCAAATACAAACAAATTAGCTCAGATAATGCAAAACAAGTGCACATTTCCCCTCACCAAAAAATCTGTGCCTACATTACTTTTACCATTTGTGCATGAGCACAATATTGCACGCACGTGAAATGCACAGTCAAAACAATGGCTACAGTCTCTTGTGATAGTCAGAGGAAACAATTAAATTATTAATTGGCTACTGTTAGTCTCCAGGCAACTGCAGCAATGTTAGCACAGAAGATGACGTCAATTTTATTGTGGATAGAAACATTAAGTGTAAAAGAGAGACAAGACATACTGTAGCAGTGTCTTTTCTCACTGTTGGATTTATACAAAGACGTTGAAGTAAACATGATAGCAGCAGCTGACTACTGTTATCATGTAGTGTTTTATTTTTTTCTGTTCCCAACCAGCTGTTTAGCTGGTTAGATCACTCTTTAACATTAAGGCCGGCAGTACTGCTGGATTACTGCTAGCCTGCTTTACCTGCTGCTGCTGCAGTTCATGATTTTTTTTTGGTGGTGTAATTTATGCTGGCTAGTATCAAAAACCACCTATGTTTTAGTATTGTTAGTTTCTTTGAATTCATCCTAGACTGATTTGGTGCGGTTGTCCGTGTTAACGGAGTGTTACCCTCCAACTATTTTGTAAAGATAATGTTGAACATCCCTGCTGTTTCTCTGTAACCTGTGTATAAAGTCCTCCTCATGCCAGCTCTGTCTGTCATTTGTTTGTGAAACATGTATGCCTTGTTATCCTCAGAAAAACAAAGGAATGATGCCAGTGGGTAGCCAGTCCGCAGAAGAGGTAGACCAGAACTATGTACCAATGAGTGCCAACTCCCCGTCACACCATCACTCGGGCAGTTTGCCGGAGCCGATGCACGAACCGAACTATGTGCCCATGACCCCAAGCAACTTGGAGTTCTCCTCACTGGGAAAGCAGGTACCCCCGCCCGCCCACATGGGCTTCCGCTCCAGTCCCAAGACCCCACCTCGCAGGCCAATGCTCAGCGACTGCCAGCCCCCACCTGTGGACCGAAATCTCAAACCTGATCGTAAAGGTGAGAGGGCAATGTGTGTGCATGCATGTGTAGCTGTGACTTGGTTCTTAAACATTATGTAGGTTTGCTACGTTCTTGCTATGGGGTAGATGTGTGTTGAATTTTATTGTTGCACTTAAATTTCTTCACTATGCTCAGAACTAATACAACAACTGACCGTGCTTTGTCTCACACTCCGCTGCTACTCTCACAATGCTGGCTCATGGTCATTATGCCATCTGTACAAAATTCCATCATTTCCAACCTCAAAGCAGTCTCTTGATCATACACTAGTTGCCATTATTAATGTGGAAAAATATTTTCTCTCTGTTTGTCTACCTTGATTTATCTGGTGTATGACGTACCACCATCTGCAGCTGTCCTTGACCAGCTTATTTCACCTCTTGATGAATTAGTTTAGTGCCTGCTACATGCTCTTACATCCAGCACAGTAAGCTCCTTGTCAAAAGCACTTTTGTCCCGAGCTCAAGAGGCCCTGTAGACCATTTTGGAGGGGGTTGGTCCCTGTGCCATGGAGTGACCGAAGCCCGGAGTGGTCACCTCCATCCCCTTTGTTCCCTTCTTCTGAATGGAGCTCTTTGATGAAAGACCTAATAGCAAGGGGAATTGCAATCTGGGCAGATTGAAAGGCTGAGTGATGGGCAAAGAGGGAAAGAGAATTGCAGGATCTCAGGGAGGCAGGGAGTCATCGCATAGGCCAACCAATAACCAGGGCTGTTATTGTCACTGAAGAAAATATGAGTTATGGATCTCCCAGTGGAGAATCCCCCCCCCCATGCACGACTCGTGATCATTTTTCCTGTGACCTTTTTGAGCCAGCCATCTCCAAATTTGGTCTGCATCATCTCTGGTACTACTGTGACTATAAGTTATAAAAAGATTTTTATTACTCCAAATACCAGGACCAATGAAACTTGGATGTACATTGACATACAGTGGGCACACCAGCAGGGGGGGTTCAGTGTAATGTATAGCTCTTTATCCATTGAGCATATAATACTTTGCCTTCCATAATTTCCAGAAAGGTGTGACAGTAAAAAGTATGGCCCCTTTTGTAGTTTTGTTATTCTTCGTTCTTCTTACTATCTATCACTTCCTCTCTCTCTCGTTCATATTGTCCAAAAACCCTGCGTTTCCCCTTTTCTTTCTTCGCTTTAAATTTACTTTACTAGCACCATTCGTTACTGCATCTTATTTGTCTTCACCATATTTGTTTTGGTTTATTATGGATGTAAAGCACTTTATAAGTAATGATTTGAGAGGTGCTATATATATCTAGGTCATTATTATAGTTTAGTTTTCTAACTCTCAATCCCACTTTTCTTGGCACAAAATGTTGTCCGTTTGGCAGCTTTCTTGTATTTAAATGACTTGGATCTGTTTGTTGCTGTATTTGGATTATAAATGGCACATAGAGCAGCATGAAGCACAGAGAATTCAGAATCTTTTTTGGCAGCTGTTTTTGAATATTATAAGTGTGATATTCAGACTGAAACCAAACAAAAGTAAACAATAGTGAGTAACATCACTATTCAGAAGCACTGACACAAGATGTTTATTCTTTAAAATCTATACTTTTAAGTAGGGAGTGTGGTTAAATACACTTTTTAAATAAGTAGAATATTATATGCTCTTTTGGCTTTTCCTTGGATGTGATTCATTTCTTTATTTGCCATGAGCCATGCAAACTGTACTATGGACTAATTCAACTCACTACCAGCTATGCTCATCCTCTGTGCACGGCTCTCTCTGCTTTGGTTGTCTCTGCCATATGTCTTGAAGCCTTTGACGTCTGTGGTCCAGGCCAGCAAACGGCTTTTACTTAATTAACACTATGACATGTGATTCCGCTGACATTACCTTACTTTGAGATTGTGGCACATTTAGGTGTTTGCTCTTGTCAGCACTGCAGAAAAATGTTCTGATCAGTGTGTTAATATAAAAGGAGCTACAGTATGTGCCTCATCAGTAAGTTTCTCTGTTCTGCAGATTTGTGTTCTTCTCAACATGACATGATTTCTCTCTTAGTGCTTATACACAGCTCATCATGCATGCACAGCTGTGATGTCAGTCTTTGTGTGGGAAGCCGTGGTGCATGGAGTGAAGTGCATGTTGGGCAGTATGGGTCCGTTGTTGTCATGACAATCATCCTCTTGATAACTGTGCTGCACAAAAAGGTGACTGGGTGTACGCGAGGGTGTAGTTTTGTTGTTCAGAAAAGTCTAGTCTTTTGCTTTGCATGGCAGGGCAATTGTTACAGTAGGGCTGTTAGCACTGTTGTGATCACCAAAAATTTCATAATGAGCAAAGTCTTCTTTCACCAATCAGGTCAGAGTCCTAAAATAATAAGAGCAAAAGTTGTCGGTTTAGAGCGAACCGACTCTCAAACCGTAGGCGAATTCCCGAGGGGACGACGCAAGGGTAGGTACTCCACACTGAACTGCCATTGTGTATCTGAAAACTTTCCATTCCTTGACCTCTCCAAACTATACTTCATCTTGACTATTTGCATGTTGTAAGTAGTGTCCTGTGGGATTTCTCTTTGTTTCTCAGGCCTGGTGGTTCTAAAAGAGACTAACTGAGTGCAAACCAGAATCAATTAAACTGTACCTTAATACTTCCAGAGCTACCCAAATAGGTTTAAAAATATAAAATGGGTGTCAGAGCGGTTGCATTAATGCAGTCTTATTATTTTAAATCCCAGCAGGAGGGGGATGAGTGCGCACTTCATGCATGGTGGATTGCACTTAATACAGTCGCAACATGGGTTTTTAAAATAAAGTGTTAAAACCACCGTACCTAACTATCCCCTCCCTCTGATGTGACGACTCGCATACTGTCAACCAAATAACTTCCTAACATTTCTTTTTGTGATTTGTTTGCAGTTTCACACATTGCGCTGCACACACTCGGATGTAGCTGCCACGACAGGATTATTGTCACAAAAACACTCGCATGGCTCTGGAAAGTAGTAGCTAGCCCTCCAGGAGGAAATTGAACAATGATATCATCTAATGAAACAGAGGCTCACATAAATGACCATATCCACTCTTCTGCTTGTGTACATACAGTATGTACAGGCAGTGGCTCCCTTGTTCATAAAGTATGTGATTTACAATGTTTTAGTGACACAAGCCATGAGTAATGAGCATTTATGTCGAACATCTACTGTATAGTGAGTTGCCATATTGGGCGCTGATAACAGCTGTTGCATTGCACACAATTTTTTCCGACTACAAAAGTCTCACCAGTTTGCAGTATACGGGATACACTTGGACATAATTTGGGTGATAGATATTGAAGGGATAAGTTGGGGAAAATGCAAATGAGCTGCTGAATATGATTTATTAGTTAATTAACTAATAATTAATGTTTTTTTTAGTCTAACTTTCAGCTGTTTGTAATTGTTCAAAATAAACACTCACACATTTAGATTTCTTTTCAAAATAAAAGCTGAAAATATTGAGAAATGTTGGATGTTTACATGTACATTAATTTTGTCATTTTTTTTTCCAGTCTTAAAAATGATTTTAGGATACACTTAGGTTGATTAACTCCAACTTGTATACAACTTGTTATTGCTGTTGATCTTTGTCAGCCTTACATACATTTTAGCTTAAGTATGTGACTGACTTGTATGTGCACCTTGCTTCAGGAAAACCCGCTCCACTCGAGATCAAACCACTGCCAGAATGGGAGGAGCCCTGTACGCCTGTCCGCTCGCCTGTCACACGGTCATTTGCTCGGGAGTAAGTATCCGAAATGCTCTGCACAATTTGTCATAATTCTACATTTTGTTAACAACTAAGGGCATGTTCACATTATTCCGCTTTCCTGTCAGCACTGTTTTTAGGTGTCAGTTTGAAGTCAAGCGGGGGAAGAGGCGCTGTGCCTCACTTCGTATTAGGAAGAGTGGTGCGCTTTGCAGAGTTGAGAAAACTAACTTTTAAGAGGAGCACAAGGCACAGGACAATAAAAATAAAAATGCTTCACATCTTCAGGTGACTAAAGCAGCTCATGTTGTTATGGAAGCGATGTGCATTGTCATGCTTGTTATATTAACAACATAAAATACAGGTGTTTTTGGGGGTTTTTTGTAGGAAAAAGGTTGGTGTGAACATTCCCTTTTGTAGTGCATACTATAACTAAAGAAGTAGGCACTAACACTTCATGCATAATTGTAGTCATTTTGTGACCAGCGTAGCACTGCCATACAAACCGATGTGGGATATGCCTCAGAGCTACATAATACTGAATGCAGTGTGTTGGCTTGTCTGGGATGAGGTCTATTTCTGTGCTTTATGCTGCAGGGACTCTTCTAGCTGCAGTGGTTTATTGCTGTGGCTGTTATGTCTGTATTTTATTTTGTGCTCAGCAGAGACTGCATTTGCCTGGAAGTCGGTGTGTAAACATTCTGAATGCTGCTCAGTCTCTCTAGGTTTCCAATGCCATCGAGACCCCCGTCAGTGCATAGTACGGCCTCCAGCACTGACTCCGAGGACTGTGATGATAATTATGTAGCCATGGACTCTAATATGTCCACAGATGAACCAGTATGTAACACACAACTATCCTCTGATTATAAGTTGCATGATTACTTTTTGGATTATTTCTCAAATCACAGATAATAAAAGCTTCAGGAAAAAAAAAAATATTTTAATGGTGACATGTATTATGTGGTTTGTTGTTTATGACATTTGACATCTCCAAAGACAGTTTTCACTACATATGCACCATAAATACAGTAGTGTTTGTATAAGGCAGACAAAGTTTTCAGTGATGCAACAACCATGCAACCTAGAATGTTACGCTGTAGTTGTTGGACAGAAAGTATTAGAAATCCCCATTTCCAGTTCCTGCTCCTCTAAGGCATACGTTAGTGTGGACAAATTACTGTAGACTGCAGATGGACTCCTCGCCCCTCGTTTCCTCTTGTCCTGCTGCTCTGCTTTCTTTTTTCTCTATTTTTGTTCTTTTGCTTTTAAGGTAATGTGTTCTTTCAAAATAAATGCTTGTTTCGTCAAGTCAGTACCCTTACTGTAGTTCAAAGGAACCCCTTTTGTTATTTGGGCATTGGGTTAAAAGAAATCAAGTTTAGGTGTGTTTTTGTCATTCAGAAATACACTTATGGATAGCATTTATGTCACGGGGATTCTTTCTCTTACAGTTTGGGTGTTAGATGTTCTATTTTCCTTCCTGTTTTTCTTGCTGTAACAATTTTTAACTTTTGCTTTGATATTGTCTGCTCACTTCCTGTTCTTTTATCACTCATGGCCATTTCTTTCTCCCTAGTTCCTAATTTCTCTGGCTTCACCAGGCTCGGGCTTCATCCGTTTTCTTTTTTCTTGCATTTTGTTCTTGACCATCTGCTGTTCTTTTTTCCCCTTTGTCACAACTTCCTTCTCACTCTGTGTAGAGAGGAGTCCTTCTACTGCACAGTCCCCATCACCCCTGTAAAGAGGGAGGTGGAGGAACTTGACACCATAGAGGAGGTGAG
Organism: Gadopsis marmoratus; assembly: GCA_036023855.1. Taxonomy (NCBI): domain Eukaryota; kingdom Metazoa; phylum Chordata; class Actinopteri; order Centrarchiformes; family Percichthyidae; genus Gadopsis; species Gadopsis marmoratus. Next base: position 15,918 of record JAVQJF010008530.1, on the reverse strand, counting down.
CAGGGTTGCCAGGTTAGACATGCATGGCCTGCCCTGTCAGAACACCAGGTTACCAGTTTCAGATGTTATCATTAGATCAGAAATTCAGCAAGTACATAGTCCTTACTTTGCTGTGTTGTTATCACTCCCCAACACTAGCTAGAAACTGTGGCTTGGATACACTTTGCAGTTGTATACTGTTACTTTCCTTACAATTAGTATGTCCTAATTTTGTCACCATCCCAGTTCTAATAACTTCACCGCACTTGTAGTTAGATATTAACACTACCTATAGGTCCAACCTGTACTTAGCATTGTCACAATACCAATATTTGACTTTTTCTACTTATGCTAAAGTGCTTGATCTATGATGTTAAGATCATCATGGCAAAAAGAAAGGAACACTGAACCACTGCTTTATTCAATATACAAATATGGAAAATACCATAAACTAAACAATAACATAACACAAACTCTGCAATCTAACCAAGTAGCAAAATACTTTTCACAATTCAAAAGAAAATGCGTACAAATCTCAGTGGCTTTGCTAAGTTATTTGTTTATTTGGTTTGGTGCCCATTTTTGTTGTGTCAGTGAAATGATGCGTCCATGCCCCAGTGAACAAACCTTTCCAGTCTGGTGCCCATCAGAAATGGGACCAGTTACATGATGGTCACTGATTAAACAAATCTATTCTTATAATGAAACGATGATCAACTTCATCTAAATAGTGCTATAATTCACTACTTGCTCCAGTTTTGACAACCAGTTTACATGGACTGTAATTTTGCTGACTATTGTACACATGAATTTTTCATTGTGTTTTGCAGTCCTTTTTCACTTATGTGTACCTGTACGTGCACCCTGTATGTGGTGTTGAATGCAGTTTGGGCTCACAGAACATACGTTGTGACAGTACCAACGTTTTGGTAAATCAAATTAAAAAGTCAGTCAAATCTCTTGCAATCCTAGCAAACTAAAGTTTGTTATTGTGACAATGCTAGATTGTATTAAAATATGAGCTTTGTTTCACTGTGATCCTCCTATGTCAATAAAAGCATCCTTTCCTGGCTTATGTAGAACATGAAGCTTGTTGCACCCATGACTGCGGATGGTGGGAGCAGCCCAATGGTGAAACCGAAGGGAGACAAACAGGTGGAGTACCTGGATTTGGATCTTGACCCCGGCAAGTCTACCCCACCTCGGAAGGTAGGAATTGATCAACCTCCACATGCTGAGGCACGTGTTCAAAATTAGAGGAAGTCAGTTTAAAGGAATTTTAAGACTGACCTGTTGTTTGTTTGTTTTCTTCAGATGAAAAGCAATGGAACTGGCATGGCAGCATCAGATGAGCGTGTTGACTATGTGGTTGTGGACCAGCAACGAACACGGGCCCTTAAGAACACCCGGGAAGCCTGGAACGATGGCCGCCAATCCACAGAGACAGACACCCCTTCCAAAGGACCTAAGTGATCCTGTTGCCCCTCCAAACCCCCAAACCGCTGGGCCTTTAACACAAATGTAGGCGCTGGTTTGTGCTTTGGGACGGTCCAGCTGTCAAGTTCCACCTCCGCAAGATGCTTAGAGTGTAGGGGCCAGTGGAGCTTCATAGCCACTCAACTGTCTTAGTTTACACTGCTGCCAGGCCTAGGACAGCACTGTGTGTACAGTTGTAGGAAGGGGTGTGAGCCAGGAATAAGCTGTATGCAGTATGAAAGCAGGTGGAATGACTGGATTTGTCATTGGGGTTTGACTTAAACAGACTCACGAACTTTGAACATTCACAGTCTCCTATATTGGATTAGAGTTTTTTGTTCTGTCATTCACCTTTCAGTGGCCAGTGGGCTGATCCACAGTTAACATTTCCTTAAATTATAATGCTGTTTGATGTTGTTTTGGAGTGTATGTGGAATCACTTGATAACATGATCGCAATACTTTGTCAATGCAACACTACTAGGTGGCATAGTTGGTTAACAGTGTTGATTTTTCAGTTTCCCCTGTTTGTAAAACTGACCTGTGAACATGGAAACATCTCGCTCAATGTCTTCACTAAGTTACGGTATAGGGCTGAAACTGACCTTGATCTGTGTCTAAGGCAAACTTCAAACCTGATCTCTAAGTTAACCCAGTACGACAGAATTTCAGAGTTTTATTACTTTTTTTCTTTCAGTGCAAAGGCAGTTGAACTTGTTAATTTTACATGTAACCAAGTGCTCAATTTTAAGCTTTGGATTTACTCAAGGTTTAATCCACTGAACATGATTTGATTTCCATTTACTTTGTATGTGGAGATGCTTCAATCTGTTTTAATGGAAGTGCAAAGACTGTACAAAAGTGTTATGTATATAAACAGGAAAAGTGTCCTTTATTTGTATGGAATATCCAGCGTGTTTGACGCAAAGGTATGTGGATTCTGCAGGGTCGAATCCTCTGCCTGTCTTCGGTGGTATCAGGACTTGTGATTAATGAATGATTTACTGTGAGTTTTTAAAAGAACGTGACAGGTTTCCTATAAGTTATGCAAAGGTATCAAACTTAGGCTAGAGAGAGAGAAAATCAGGTACTCTTTATAAATACATACTAATACAACTATCCATTTCTAATTTATTTCTCAAGTTATTTCATCAGGTGGATGTGGTGTCCACTTTTAGCTCAGTAGTCTTGATTCATATGGAGGAACATTTGCTAAAGTCTGTTTAAAATGCTTAGTTTGACAAACGCGTAGTGTCATAACTTCATTGATAGTCCTCATTTCTCTCTCCTCTTAGGTTTAATTTATTTCAAATTGAACTGGCGTATAGTTTTGGAAAATTGACTGCCTCATGAAGTCAACTTGATTCATCTTTTATAGACAGTCAAAAAGTCTTTGTCTGCATAGATCTGTGCTTTACTAACCTGTGAACTCTCACTCTGAAGTCCCAAGCATGTGCTACCACAAGATAAAATCACTGCTGTACATATTTTGCCATGAATTAGGTTAACACGTATGATTTGAGAAATGTGCCTACTAAGTCATCTTCATTCTACTTCACTCTTTCCTTATTGCAGTCAGTTTGTGATAAGGACTGCAGAGCTGATGATGCTTTATCTTTTTTAATGAATCTCGACCGAAAATGTAAATTTTAAAAAGTGGACTTAATAAATCCAACCTCTTATGCGCCTGTTGTCTTTCTTTAATATAATTTTGGAACATCAAAATGGAGAAGAAGATGAAGGAATGGCATCGGAAGTAAGAAGTCCAATGTTATGTCCATGGTGAGTCCTCTTTTTGTTTTCTTTTCAAGCACATTTGCATTGAAAAATTGCACAAGCACGCAGGTTTGCATGTCTTTACTTCCTAGTTTTTGCTGCCCTTTTGTGAGTTATGATGGACGACTGAACAAGTAATAGTTTTTCAAGAAGCATTTCCAGACATTCTGAGCAATTAGTTCAAATATGTCTTTTTTTTCCACAAACACAATACATGCCATGCCGTGCCCGTTACATTTTAACTGCTGTGATAGTGGGTAAGTGATTGTGTGACATATTCTCTCACCAATTACCAGTATTGTCAAAGAAATGTGTGAAAGGTACAGTAAAATATCTGGAAAGTTGAGTTTGAGGGATGTAACACAAGGTCCAGTGCTTATTGCCTCAGAGGTTTAGGTTACACGACAACAATTAAAACATGACAACGAAGCACCTCCATTTATGGAAGAAGGCAACAAGATGTAGTTGAAAGCCTCAGAAACACAATGTATGTTGGACTTTGTGTAGAGATTTTTGTCAAACTTACTTGGAAAGTTGTGTTTATAGTAAATTGTATAGATGTAGCAGAGAGTAGCACTGTTCTTCCAGTGTAAAATATATGCTGCTTAAGTGTCAAAGGAACTATCCAACTACAGTAGTTTTCACTGAGTTTCATTGAATTGGAGAGAATTAAGTCTTTTTTCACCCTTGGCCTTGCTATAATAGTTTTTGCTAGAGTTGTCACTGTAGAGCTTTATGCAGCCCATTGTCTTGGGAGAGATGCCCCCAAACCCAAATCTCTGAATAGCAATTTAAAGCATGAGTCACCATGCACAAGATCCCCAACGTTTCAATCATTTCCTGTTTTTAGTTTTACTCAACTGACTCACTAGATGGCGCTGTTGTTTGAAGAACTGTACGGCTCTCCTTTGCCTATATGCTTTCCCTTTGCCCACACCCCTTTCAGTGCAGTCACTTCTCCTGACATCCTCCTACCTGAGGCTCTGCAGTGCTGTGGCAGTCCTAAATTACATTTACATTTTCTTCACCATGAACTTCACAGGCCAAGGTGCTGTTCTCCTGGCTTACTGCAACGATGCTCTGGACCACCAAGGGCCTTGAAATCCATGAGTTTGTTTCCATATGTGTCTGTGTTCAGTACAGTATGTATAATGAGCAAATTCACTGGTATTTGCCTAACATACAGTATCTAATGGCATGGTCTGTCCACAGGCAGGACGCTGTACAGGGTTTCTTTAAGGGGTTATTTGGGGTTAAAAATTTGGGGTGCATTACATTCTCATTTATTTTTTTTATATGTACTAGTTAAGGTTTCACATTCCCCTAATTGTGCGTTCAAAGCACTACATTTCAACACACATTTATACAAGTCTGTCTGTCACAATGTGCTGCAGTCCTTCAGATAAACGCAATTCTTTTTCCGACCAAAATACAGGGGTAGTTATCCTTTTGAAGCAATGTTTCTCAAAGTGGGGTCCACAGACCCTCAGCGATTCCTGAGTGGATTTCAGATTTTTGTTCTTTGTTGGAGGATAGATAGGGGTGAGCATCAACTGCAGCTAAAGTAGTTTTCCAAACCAACAACAGTAATTTTATCATAAATCACAAAATAGCATAATCTGACTGGGGATCTGTGTGCATGTATTTGTAGTTTATCTGTACAAGGTCGGTCCCTTTTTTAATGCCCAATTTGAAATTGGTGATATATGTCTACTTTTTCTATGATACTTAAGATGTAACAGCACTGATGTACTACTCCCTCTGTTATATAATTATCATATATTTATGGATTCAGTACAGGCCTTTAGTTTACTCAAATGCAACATATAGGCTCACTGGCATCACAGTCACATTTAATCTCATAAATCTGTAATACTCCACATCATGAGGTATACTCCATCCTGCTGAAGTCTGTCTTTCAGATAGTTTTTCTGTCTTTTGCTGTGTGTAAGATTTTAATCTCTCTGCAAATAACCTGATTAAAGGTCATATTGGGATAGGATTATAATTGCTGCTGTGACATACAGCAGATTGTAAAATGTTGCCATCAGGTGGCTTTATGCTTTGCTCCAATGGATTTTGGTTTTAAAATTTTCATGTCACCGTCGGATGTGGCTGATGGGATGACACAGATTAACATATGGCAGTTGACAGGTGTTGACTCATTTTCTATTTCAATTACTACTTTTTCAGTGCTCGTATGAGTAGCTGGTCTGATATGCTTGATATGTGGGAACTAGATTGCTGACAATGTCATCATCTAGGCCTGTGCCACGGTTATTTTCATCATATACTAGATCACGGGGACCTGAAGAACATCTCGGAGCCTGTTTCCAAGGCTGCTTATATAAATTGCTTTATATAAAATTATACTGTCTTACAGTAATTCCAGCTAATATTTCCCACTTCTTTTTCAGCTCTCTTTTCTCTTTCTGAAACAACTTTCAACTACGTTATGAAAACGGACGGAAATGGAAAGTAACAGCCATACGTCGTCCAAACTCATGGTGAAGTTACTCTCCTGGTTTAGTGGGTGGTAATGGCCGTATTTCCAAGAAACAATAAGCTGCATATATAAGGTGGCCATTTCAGAGTTTGTATTTAGATCTTGGCGCACATATGCAGATGTATTAAAACACAAGAAACATGCTACCCTTCATTCACATAAAAGCTTTAAGCTGTTGCGAGAAAAGCATCTTAATCACTATCTGTGTGTCATAACGAGGGAATGTTTAACATCAAAGTACAACTTGAACCCGCTCTGTTTGTTTACAGGTATGCCTTTACCCACACAGCCGTAGCTGTATGATGGTGCAGCCTGGGGAGCCTCTATGCAGTATTTTTGGCAGTGTTTGAGTAATGGAGCAAGGGAGAGAGTCTCTGGCTTCTTAACAGGGCCAACAGAATAATTATGAGGCGAGCTGAGAGGCTTGTTCCTGGGCAGCAGGGAGCCTGTGAGCTTTATTGGTCCTAACCTGTCCTCTTGGACCTCTGCCTCGGCTGATGGGAGCAGTCTGCAAGGTGGCCTGGGGTGCTGTCTTGTGGGGCCAGTTACAGAGGTAAACATGTATGGGGACAACTGCTGTGTGTTTTGGCCTAAATGTGGGTGGGAACAGCGACCTAGTAAACCAATTAGGCCTGTGCAATTTCCAAACCGATTCAAGCAACCGTGCGTTGATGCTCAAAATACTACATCATGGCTGGTTAATTAGCACCATTAGTATGAGTGAAAAGTCAGCACTATAGACTTCAGTAAATTATGCAGATGCTTGTCATATTAATGGAGAACACACTAGAAGTGTTGAAAATGAGCATTTCTCGAGAGACATGTTTGCCCTAGTAGGCATCTTTGGGCTGGCAGTGCAATTAATTGATGGTGTAGCGGCAGCTGCATGTGTCCTCTGCTGGATACAGTTGCAACTAGAACGCAACCGATACCAACATCGATATTTGGGTTTAAAAAATATGATAATGGTAGATTAGCTATTGATTTTATCACATAAAAATATAACAAACACATTTTTGATAAAATGGTTAGAGTTGTAAGAAATGTACCGTGTGAGACATTTTACAGTTTTAGCAACTGCAACGTGACACTGTTTCTAAATGACCACAAACATACTGTATCTTTGGGATTGCTGTCTTACAATTTGCTGCATCAAACTATTTTCATTATCGATCAAGTCAATGTCAGTAATTTACTCGATTAATAGTTTAGTCTATGATGGAAAAACAATTTCCAAAAGCTTCAGATGTCTTGTTTTATGTGACCAACTGCCCAAAACCCAAAGACCTTCGTTTTACAAAAGCTTAAATATTCGAAATATTTTTCAGTATAACACAGTACAATTCAACAGCATCGCCGCACCTAAAACAGTTTAAACAAAAACTGAATATTGCAACCTTTATGACGCCGGGGTGTATGGCAGGACTGTTGTTTTAGGCTGCATTAGTTTTAGCTTGATGGACTTAATAACATGCAAGTGAGTGTATACGTTGATACCAACATATGTGATAAGCCAACACCAGCCACAATAACAGCCTCCGTTGCAACAATACATTATCTGTGGATAATTGTTGGCTTTTGAAGAACTGATGCAAGCAAGGTGTTGCTTTAATTGTTTTTACTCCAGACATAAAAGTGCAGTTTAGGAGCTTGTTGTGCAATATGTAGGTCCATTAGCAGCTGGTTGTCTCCAGATGTGTATTTTCAGGCCACACAAGACTACAGACCATGTAACTACTAGCTGTAGTAACTGGCAACCTTAACTTTTGTTGGCATGCTCTTTGTGTGGGTCTGATGTCTTTTGGTTGGTGTTGGCAGCTGTATATTTTGTTGACTTGACTTATTATTCTGCCAGTTTTTCTGCCTGACTGTTTGTTGAACTCGACTCCAACTTACCTGTCTTTCTAAATGAACACCCTGAACCTTGGATGTACTTTTGATCAAATGCATCTCATTACAGTACTTCCTGGCAGCCCTATATTGAATCTTCTATAGTTCCGTTTACCGCATCTGTCGCACTCCCTCATCTTCCAATCCTGGCAGCCGGTCTATCATTCCCGTAACCCTCAACCCACCCAGTCAACCTCTCATTTTGCCCACGTGCCATCTATCTGTCCACTTTTCTTTCTCTCAGTGCCTCTCCAGCTTTTTCCTCTTTGTTTCAAACCTGTAATCATATTAAGGCTCAGTCAATGCTGGACTGAATCTAAAACGACTCACAACATACCACCAGTGCTCAGTGGGCCCAGACACACACTTCTTTTTGGTTCTGCACAGACAAAATCAATTTCTCATCCTTGAACAACTCTTTAGTCAGCCATACAGCAATATCTTCTTGATACGTAACTTCCCACAGCACCGTTGTAGCTTTGAAAGCTGTGGAGAGGCATTATGAAAAAACACCTGTGGTTTCAGAAAATCAAGTAGAGAGCAAGATAGAGGGTGTTTTTGTGATTTTGTGCATGATTCTCTGTGAAACTTGCAAACTAAGATGTTAAGTAGAGGGTTGTGTACATCTGCTTAAATATTAAATACTCAGTCGGTACCCTTGTCAGTGCAGATAAGAACTGTACTGTACATGAAGAGTGAAGCTTGTTTCTAGTTATGTTTTCTGTATATTTCTAGATCAAAGCAGCCCTCCTCTCCCCTGTCGAGTCCCTTTCACTCAGCAATAACTCGGCCTCACCTGCCTGTGCCCTGTCCTTGACATTATGTTGTGGATCCCACGTTCTGGCAACGGTCCAGATGAGAAAAAAGTGAGTGACTTCGAAAGCCTCTCTTGTTCTCCCTTGCTTTCTCACTGTCAACCAAAGCTGGCTCTAATCAGATTTAGCGAGGGCTTGAGGATTGAGTTTTTGTGTGTGACTGCAATGTCATCAGCAGAGATTTGGAGCAGTAAAACCATTACTGTATTGGAAAGAGTGGTAGCCTAATTGTATTTAGAAAGCAGGATTCAATGGGGAATCGTAATTCAGCTTATGATTTGCGTCATTTCCCACTTCACAGTTTTACTGCATTTATAGCACATTTGCACAGGTCCATTAACTAAGCTGATGATTATTATATTACCATGGATATAACTGCAATTCTATTGCTCCAGATACTAACTTTACGCTGAATAACGAGGTACTATTCATTTTTAATAGCTTAAAGAATTTGCCTGAAGATAATACTAAATTCATTCCTCCTGATGATGCACTATTATACTTGGGCTAACGTCAGTTACCCCATACACAATAGGACAACCTGTTGCCCAACAGTTTAGTGATTTATGAAATAGGATTTTGCTAATAGTCAGCATTGTAGAATATCTGCTTCTTAGAGATGACTTAGAGATCTTTCCCCCTAGATGAGAAGTTAATGTTAGCGCAGTATTAATTGCTGGGCAGATGGAGACCTCAGCTGTACATACTAAGATATCAGTCTTTGATTACACAGCTGCCTGAAGATGGCATGGTATTTTCTGCCTCCAGCGCGCTCACTGTAGGTGTCCCCTGGACTCAAACACAGATTGGCTCCTTGAGTCTTGTCTTGGATGTATCTGTATATGTTTCTGCCCCTGTCTTCACTTTTTGTTTTGTGGCATGCCAGCTTTCCATCTGTAGAGCTGGCGGTCTAAAGGCCAGATCAGACCAAAGATTCACGGCGAGACGAAACCGCTGGAGAAGTTGCAGGGAGAAGTTGCAGTGGTGTGAACTGGCCCGTCTCAGATCGACTCAAGCCGGCTGATGGCGTCACCTGCGACTCAGCTTGTCAAATCGCCAGTGGCTGGTTTTAGAACGTAAGGCACGTCACCTGTTTCAACAGCCAGTCAGCTGGTCATATCGACCCTCTAGTTTGTTTTACGTTTTCGCCATTTCAAAAACATTAACAGTACTAGAAATTCAACTGTAGCAAGTAACTCACTCTCACTACCCTCATATATATTTGAAGATGCTATAAATTATATCCAGCTAAAAAAAGCGCCGGAAAAGCTGGCAGTTAGAACGGGAGTACAGAGAATCGTTGCTATAGAAACGATACATCGTCTCGTCGGGTCGCATTGGTGTAAACTGACAGGTTTCAGAACGTTGTCGATTCGGCGCTTTGGAAGTAGTTGCAAATTTCAACTCGTCTCGTCGCAAATCTTTGGTTTGAACTTGGCATTACACAGAATCTTGGAGCTCGCCAGTCTGACAGAGTGTCAGCGGGGCTTGTGTCACATTATTGTCAGGAAAAATATAAGTCAGGGAACATATATATAATATGAGTTGTTGAAAAGCCATGTGTATAAGACTTGTTGACAATAAGAACCTATTAAAGGTGTAGAAGAGGAAGAATACTCAAATTACCATGTTACTATCTGTAACATACTTTATAACCATTGCTCAGTCTTGAGGAAAATTATTATATCTTGATCATTTAGATGCTATTTATGTAGATTGATAAAAATATAAATTTCTGTGGATATGCTGTAAGGATGAAGCCCAGCCCCTTGAAACTTGTAAGAGGCTGTCTATAATGAGTTGGAGTTTGCATTACAGTGGAATATCCCACCACTCATAGTTATGCATTATAGATCATTAGTGCTGTGATTAGGTAACAGCACTTTGCGACATGGCAATTCCTGTGGAAAAAGCAGACTCCTCATCAGATATGAGTTGCCTGAAGTGTTTTTAACGGGGGCTTGCTGGTGAGGGACACTTGACAGGAAACAGCTCAGTTCGGCTGGCCTGTGTTTTCCCAGTGAAAACAGCTATCCATCTGTGTAATAGGCCTTGTCAAAAGTTTACTGAAAATCAGCAATTCACTTTGAAACTAGACTGAGTTTGCCACCGAAAGGGACTCTGATAAGCTGTAAGAGCCCATTGAGGATGTGAGCAGGCTTTGATGCATAGTGATACCCTGACAGTTGCTGTCCCTTCTCATTTGGTTTCCATTGTCAAGACTCTGGACTATTCCATGTATGATATCTGGTAATGCACATTCTTCCTTATCAATGCCATATTTGCTATTTACAAAATAAGAGATTAATGCAGTAATAACTTAATTATTAGTTATCCTCTGCTCAAAATCTAATCTGAGTAACTTGCTGCCTCAGTGAATAGCTTCATGTATTAACAGTTTCTACTCAGAATTTTAACTCTCAAAGGAGCCTTTTTGAGTTCAGATATTGGTCACACTGTCTCTGAACTGAGTACAGATCTTGTTGGAATATTTTGCACATAATAAAGGGACTGTGACCTTAAACCCTTTGCTAAGTCTCTATGCTGTTTGGATATTTTCCACTCTGACAAAATAAATCACAATGTGTGTACCCAAGTGCTGCCTCCCAGAAATGCCTGTGTCATGTTGTTTTCTTGGAAAGAACACTAGTATCTGATGGCCATTTTCACAGATGACATGTTGGCATGCCCCAGTAGAAAAAGCACAGGTCTAAATAATGAAATGAACGATGGCTGAATTCCATTAACCTGCTTAAAACAGAGTCATCTTTAATGTTATCAGCAACACCTGCGATTGTCCTACTGTGACAAGTCAAAATGTTTGCTGTGAAAAAGCCCTATAGGTATTGGAATTGGTATCTGGAGTAGATTTGAAACAATTGATTGATTGATTAGTCAAATGACAACGACATGTTTTTCAAGCAGGCATGCCTAGCATTTTGTACAGTGTGAGGATTGCTGCTTTTCTTCGTCTTATTAGAAAGGTTAACTGAATATCTGGGTTTTAGACTGTTGGTCAAAACAAGCAATTTTGAAGATGTGACCTTGGGCTCTGGGATATGATGATAATTTTTCAAATAGTTTCCTCAGAAAATTCCTTTATGAATAAGAAAATAATTGCCACACTAATTGATAATGGAAATAATCATTATCTGTGGCCCATTATCTAGAGGAAAAGTGGGAAATCCTAAGTAACATCAGTTACCAGTTTTATTGCATCAAAATGGTATTGTGATGAGATCAGGGAGCTTAAAGACAAACAAGCAAAAATGACACGACCACTTACAGTAATCACTTACTTTATTCTTTTCTCAGAACTGCAAATTAGCAACATGAATTATGCAGGTGGTGTTAGCCAGTGCTTCAGTTATTTTCTCACCCACAGAAACATCTGCTCAGAGGAGACAGTTTCTGAAGGTGCACAATTTAGAAGTGTTAGTGACACTTTAAATGAAGTTAGTTCAGAGTGGAGGAAGAGAGAGCTCCTTTGTTGCTACATTGCTGTTGTCCTTGGAGAACTGTTGCCTAGTGTAGGAAATGGTTCGATATTATATGAAGAGCCAAACAGAAGCTGACAGTGAACAATTGAACATACACCCTTGAAACAAAAACCTTTGTAATGTACTCACATGTACTAATGTGGGTTAAACCATCACCGTCGCCACTGAATCACAATACTAAAACACTTGAAATCAAATTTGAAATGCGCTCATATGCTTTGATTCAGACGTGACAACAAAAACGTTTAAATGAAGTGCCACTGGAATTTAAAATGTATAGAAAAGTTATAATAATTTGTCTCAGCTTGCATAAGCAGGTGGGCAATTCATGATGAAGTGGTGCTTGTGAGTGGATTATTATTTTGAATGGATTTGACTTATAGAGGCATGTTATACTCGTACACAGCTACCTTTAATCACGTAAGAGGTTTTAAGTGTTGAAATATGTTTAAATGCATATGCATCTCAGTTGAGGCATGTACAGTATTTTATGGCTCATATCCCATGGATGAGAAAATGAAAATATTGTTATTGCTCTGATAATGGAATTTCTGCTACTAATTATCTGATAGTTTGGGACCTGTTTTTTGATATAGCAGCGTTTCTTCAGATTGTGAATGAATGCTGCATGTTAATGTGACTCTTTCAAAGAATCAAATTCAAATGAATGATGTCATATGTTTAAATTAATTTCAGCTACTAAAATCCCATATAACTATGTTGTTGTTGTTCCGTTCATTCGTATTGCCTCTGTTGCCTCACTAAAGTGATGACCTAACAGTTGACTGCAGATTTGTTGTTGTGGTCATGAAACTGCTAGTCTGACTCACAAGAAGTAAGTCTGTGGGTATAAGTCTGCCATTGGCCGATTTATTTCGGTTGGAAATTGAATTCTCCTACCCTTACACTATATGCATCCGTTTACACTGCAAGGGCATCGTCGTTACGACCTTGGCATAGCGCCACCAAAGACGATCGTGATTGGTTTCAAGAAATACAAACAACCGAGAGGATTTTTCCCCCCAATACCAAAATGATAATTGGTTCAGCGCAAAAACAGAAGTGTGCCTTTTTAAAAAGGCAGCAAACTAAACTTTATCCCCAGATTTCTTTTCATCTTTGGTGTTGAATTCAAAATTTTTCCGTCGGTACTTCTGATTGGTTTGGTGTTTCCCGCTGGAGTACAAGGTTCAGTGTACACTTTTTAATTTGGTCAGATCATTTAAGATTAATTTAAATTCCTTTTCCCCAAGTTTGAATGACAAAACAACAGTTTTATTATAAAGTTTGATAGGATAATAAAGTGTTAACAAATATTTAGGGTTGCAACTCACAATTCTTTCCATTAATGATTAATCTGGGGACTATTTTGTTGATTTTTAGTTAATAAAATGTCACAAGTGACCATTACAATTTCCTACAGCCCAATGTGCTTTGTCCAACCAACAGCCCAAAACACAGAGATGTTATTTACTTCATATACTTATAAACAGATAATTATCAGTTATTATTGGCCCTGAGATTCCATATCAATGCCTCTTTATTTAAGTTATGTGCAAAATGTGTGTATGTGCATTTTATATTCCATATGGTGCCTCGTTTTACACAGCACTTGCTCAGTAAATGCTTGTATGTACATGAGTGTATCTGTGCGTGTGTGTATGTGTGCATGCAGCAGCCCCATTTGCATTAACATTTTATCCAGGCTTCTATCCAGTATCCAGCCATTTCAGGTTATCAGAATAAGAGCAAGGGGGCTGAAGCAAAGGGCTACATTAGTTTATAGTGTGCAAATAAATCACATCATATAGAATTGGGTGCATTCTGAAGTTATAGGCTCCCACAACAAAAGCAGTTTAACACTTGGCCAATATGAATAGCAGTGAAACATCAAGACAGGAATATGTTTAGGGATACATTTTATGTGTCCCTGGCTTGGCATGGTGAAATGCCTTTTTAAAATTGGAGTCTGTCCAGTTGTCACTGACAAAGATGCTGATTTATTGGAGCAGAAGGAAGAGAATCAGGACAGAAGCTGTGTTTCCCTCTAAAGCTTTCCATTTGGTAAATGATGCTTAGGTGTTCACTTTTCTTTGTTGACATGGGCCTGAAGCACAGCTGCATCTGCACTAATGCAGAGTGGGTAAAATGACACGTTTGCCCACATGCTCTTCTAATAATGTAACAGTCTGTGGTTTTTAATGAATAATCGTGCAGGTCTCCTTACAAACAGCTGAACTAATGGTGTTTACATTCAGTAGTATGGCACAGAGAGGAGTGACAGAAAGGCAGGAATGAATGAGCAAGCTATTATCAGATTTGGGAGGGGTGAGTGATATAATACAGTTTTCTTCATCTTCGGTTCTTCTGTGGTCGTTTATCTGAGTATTCACCTTGGTTACATGGAGTTGTACAGTATTTCAGCTGTAGAATAATAGGGCCCAAATAGCCTTTACATGCAGTTTACTCTGTATTCAAATGATGTCTCAGCAAAAGTACGCTCATACTTTTTTTCTTAATTGTGTGCAACTAATTTGCTGTCGCTGAAATCCTTCATTCAGGAAGAAGTGAAACTCCTTTGTCGTGTTTTATTATTCTAAGTGTTTTCAATAGCGTGTTGCAAAAGCACAAAAACCCCCAAACATTAAAAATTCTAATTGACTTTTTTATCTGAACATTATCCACAGGAAATACCACTGCTTATTATAAGCATATTATTGTATTTTGCTGTATTTCTTGTTTCTCTTAAGATATAGTACAAACGGGAAAGTAAAAAGTCATACCATAAATTCTCAGTTGGTGGCAGGGGACATTATTTATTCAACTAAAGGGAGAATTGTAACTTTATTTGAAATAGGTTATTATTAGAGTTATACATTTATTTACGATTTCCTGTGTTTCATAATTATATTTTTTATATTTTAGTAAGACCAGTCCTCTGTTCAGAAAGTTTGTTCAGTTTGATGCCTACATTCAGTTTTTGTTTATTGATTCTTAAGTGTTCTCCAGTTAGAGGTAGTGCTGAAGATTCCTGCTGTTCATATTTAGCATACAAGGTCTCCAGGTGGATGTTTGCTCCTATTTATAATTGTTTATGGCTGTAACTGTTTATGGTTTCTAACTAAAGTCTCTTTGTAAAACACAATTTGAAAACCAAATGATCTGTTTCATTTTCTTATCGTTGATTACTGCCAATTATACATTATTAGTAGTCATTATGAAAGCATGTGTTTATCTTTAAGAATCTTAACAACAAAAATGGAAATTTGGATGGTTGTTGAGAATTTAGTCTAGACCGCCCCCACATTAGGATTAAGTCCTGACATGAAATATATAATTTACTGTTTTGTTGATGGAATAAATATCATAGAATCTGTGCACATCCCTACAAATCAACTGTGAAAACAGCTGAAACGTTGATATCTTTGACTAAGGCTCAGTGCCGGTTCTAGCCTGCTATATTTGGGTGGGCAACTAGGCCGAAAGTTGCCGGTTCAAATTCCTGACCAGACAACAAATTGGGAGCTAGTGAAGCAGGCATTTCTAAGTTTGCTAACTACCCTATGATTTCAGTCAGGAGGGCAGGTTTATTTACCTTCAATAAAACATTTCAAAAATTTGAAGTCTCATCAAACCCAATGTTTACACAAATAAAAGGTAGTTTTAGTCAAACTCTTACTGAAAAGTGCAAAAAAAAAACCAACTGAATCAACTAATCAATCCTAGACTCAAACCTGTACCCAGTTCCACTGATGGTCTGTTGCACAGTATCTGATGGGGGATTCTGAGATACCTCCTCTCTACCACCGGTTGTTCACTTAGCATTTGTATAAGACTCCGTGCAGGGAACCAATCAGAGCAGCAGACCCTTGATGCTATACTTCAATGTATTACCATGTAGGATATTGCAGGAAATTGTTTGTGTAGATTATAAACATATCGTAAGTTGTCCTGACTGAAATACATATAATTCAACA